>JAOUWY010000045.1:16542177-16552617 GCA_025728095.1 Prietella phreatophila | reverse complement strand
GAGCAAAGGGAACACTGATTTGTCGAACATTGGTGCCTGGAGCCTGAGAGCTTCTGCTTGCATCTCCCTGTGGGACATCCTCTCTCTCTCCCTCTCCCTCCCTCTCTCACTCTCCCTCTCACACACACTTACTCTCGGTTGTTTTAGATTTCAGATAAAAAACAAACAAACTGTAGGCTTTATCAGGGTTTCTGCTCTGTGTTAAGAACTCTGTGTGCTATTTTCTCTGTTTTGTCGAATGTTATAAGATGTCAGTCAACGTTTTTTTTTTTTCTTCTGGGTTCAGGGCAGCCAAGGCCAACAGTGTCTCTCACATGGCTCTGTTTGTGTGAACACAGCTGCACAACTGTTTTGGACAAGTGATCTCTCTCTCTCTTTCTCTCTCTCTCTCTCTCTCTCTCCCTCTCTCTCTCTCTCCATCAGACAGCATCTTTCCCATTCCCACACTTGAAATTTGATCAGGATTCCAAGCTGTACCCTCTGGATCCGTCCCGAATCGAAGTGGTGCCTGCCGTCTCGCACTTCTGCATCCTCCTGCCCATGTTCCGCAAGAGAGACACACATGGAACAGTGCATTTCCCATATCTCCATTGGGAAATACATAAACAATACAACACAGTACGTAAACAAGCATGCTGTGAGGGTACTGTTGTGCACGAATAAACTTGTTACCTTCAGCATGACCGGTAAACTCTGCAGTGTCGCTTCTCCGGTTCGCATGAATTCTCTGGATGATCGGAATCAGGGTATTTATTCTCCGTGTCTCAGTCTTTAAGGTTCTTACTTTTGGTTAATCCGGGTATTTAAGTGTCTCACTCATGGTTGGTCTCAGTCTGTGAGGTTCTGTATCCTGGGTAGTCAGAGTTTTTAAGCCTTTCATTCTTGGTTAGTCCTAGTGTTTATGGTCCTCACTATTATCCAGTCGCCATCTTAATTCCCAATCTTTAAGGGTCTCTCTCCTGGTTATTCCCAATTTTTCAGGTTCTCTCACTTGGTTATTCCAAAATTTTTAAGGTTCTCTCTCTTGGTTATTCTCAATCTTTAAGGGTTTCTCTCTTGGTTATTCCCAATCTTTAAGGTTCTCTCTCTTGGTTATTCCCAATTTTTAGGGTTCTCTCTCTTGGTTATTGCAAAATTTTTAAGGTGCTCTGTCTTGGATATTCCAAAAAAAATTTTATGGTTCTCTGTGTCGGTTATTCCCAATCTTTCAGGTTCTATGTCTTGGCTAGTCAGAGTTTCTAAGGTTCTCACTCTTGATTGAGCCCAGTCTTTAATGTTTGCAGTCATGATTAGTCCCAGTACTTAATGTTCTGCCTCTTGGATTGTCCTAGTCATTAAGGTCATCAGTATTGTCCAGTCCCAATCGTTAAGGTTCTCTCTCTTGGTTATTCCCAATCTTTATGGTTATATGCATTCAGTAGTCTGTGTTTTTAAGTTTCTCACTCTTGGCTACTTCAGATCTTTAAGGTTCTTACTTTTGCTTAGTACTTTTGTTTTTAAGGTTTTCCCTTTTATTTAGTTCCAATATTTAATGTTCTGCCTCTTGGTTAGCCTCTGTAGTTAAGGTTTATTGTCCAGTCCTTAGTCATTAACCTTTTAAGTCTTTTGTAGTCTGAGTTTTCAGGTTCTCACTCCTGGTTAGTTCAAATCTTAAAATTGTACATCTTGGCTAACATTCTAATAGTGTTTAACATTCTAAACCTTGGGTAATTCAAGTTTTTAAGGTTCTTCTCTCGGTTAGTTTCAGCCTTTAATGTTCTATTTCATGATTAGACCTAGTTATTAAGGTTCCCCTTCTTGGTTAGTCCTTGATATTAAGGTTCTCCTTCTTGGTTAGTCCTTGATATTAAGGTTCTACTTCTTGGTTAGTCCTAATTATTAAAGTTCTCCTGCGATGGGCTGGCACCCTGTAGAGGGTGTACCCTGCCTCGTGCCCAGTGCTTCCTGGGATAGGCTCAGGTTCCCCGTGACCCTGAAATGGAATAAGTGATAGAAGATGGATGGATGGATGGATGGATGGATTAAAGTTCTCCCTCTTGGTTAGTCCCAGTTTTTAAGATGTTCACTCTTGGTATTATGGTTCGTACGGTTCATTCATACTGGAACACCAATGTTCTGTTATCACAAAAGGAAATACACAAATGATCTGCTGCACAAAGACAAATAATTTTGTCAATATCTGGCATATCAAGACTACATACCCCGAAATTCTTCCTATCACCGCTGTTGTAAACAATGAGGACCCAAACGTTCTGCCTCCTGAGAACCCACATTTCTAATGTTTTGCTTTTCCAAGACACAAAAGACGTGTTAAAATATGAAGAGCCCGATTGCATCAATCAGGAGTTTTCCCCCCGAGAGCACTCACAGACACTTCCATTAATTCTGTTTCTGAGCCGCTAATTACTATGTGGGCCTTCCACTCTGCCTTTGTTCGAACAGGCCACTGCGCCTGGAGTTCTCACGAGAAACACCCACACACGCTTTAGCCATGGCCAGGCAAGCCGCGCTTCATCTTGGATAGATGCAGTTTGTCTCAGCTGCTCAAACACATTTCCTGAGCGAGCGTCCGCGCTCTCTATCATCACGTTATTGTAATGCTCTGTAGTCTCGACATGGTCGAGGTCCTTTCCCGGATTTCCAAATGTTTGAATTTGACGACTCGTGTATGGCGTATACTCGAGGGTTAATTAGTCGTGAAATTGTCTTGCTAAGAGCTCGAACACCTTGTAAACCTTTTCACGAGAACGTCTTTAAGCCGTATATAAACCCTTCCATTATATCTCAGTCACTAAAGCTCCGAGTGAGACACAGGCCTAATCTGGGTGTTGGATGAGTGTGTTGGTCATAAACGACAGTCCTGTGAGCAATCCGAGAAGCTGTTAGCGGTAAGACGGAGCAGCTCTGTACAAGTTTCAGAACAGGTTGATTTGTTTACAGTCTTCAGACGCAGTGTGTTGTGGGCGTTTACAGTAGTGAGGTGAGACAGGATTCCCGTCAGCGCTGTGTGGGAGAACAGAGAGTAAACCTTCTCCTTTTTCCCCCTTCCCTTTTATCTCTCTTTTTTTTTGTAGAGGTACGACTCTTTCCCATAAGTGGGAGAGGAAGAGGCTTTGGACTAGCTGTCTGGATTTAAGAACACACACACACACACACACACACAACTCTTTAAGTATGGAGGCCCACCTGAGTGACTTTACCTGTCTGCTGCCCCTCGGGCTAAACCAATCTTCTCTTCAGACACACTCAGATGCTCCAACAGGACGTGCTTGGACAAGAGGACAGATCATGACCGTGAACGCTACGTCATTATCCCAATCCCAGAGCTGAAACACACACACACACACACACACACGCATGCACGTCATCAGATTTCCAGACAGCTGATCCAGAGCAATGATCCAATAACAATCTGTGAGTCAGAAGAGACAACACCGTCTCTGTCTCTGGGATTTGACAAATAAACCTGTAAAAGTCTCAGACATCGACGGAGCATTACCAGTATCTGCCCACCATCTCATCACGTCTGAGCAAATAATAACGTCAAAAAAAACAAAAAGAATTAAATAAACAGGTTTAACATAGCCAAGGTGATAAATAATCAGCAGCAGGGTGGTGCGATGAATCAGAGTGACTGTCACCACCCTGAAGTCGACTGTTCAGCAGTTACGGCACGTCCCAAAGCGTTTCGTCCCCCCTCATATCACAATCGTTCGGTGTGTATCGTTTACAGAATTAAACGTCCTACGACTTATCTTACGTTTACAGATACATGTAACGCTGCGCAACAAGTTGCAGCTATGAACGGTCGTTCCCTCACCTTGCGTTATTGGAAAACTTACCGACTGTTCCAAAGTGCTGACGCTGGAGACTCCTTCCGTAAGTACACAAACACGCTTCTCTTTACAGAAAACGTACACCATATCGACGAATATACAAGATAAGCGCGATTACACACGTGGGGTTTTTATTTTTTATTTTTACGTGGCGTGTCCGACCGTGCACGTCCCTGCAAACGATCTGTTGCTATAGAAACGATAACGTAATAGAACGAGCGCACTAATAATAATAATAATAATAATAATAATAAACCTGGGACTTGCAGGGATCTGCACTACTGTCGTAGCTGCGGCTATAGAAAACGAATCGACACCTTTCCGACCAATCAGAATCCAGAACTCAACAGCGCTGGGGTCCTTTACATTTCTTAAAATAAATACTTGGAAAAAGAGCAACAGAAACAAATTAAAAAAAACAAAAAACGGAGATCAATCTTGAAAGGAAGAAAAATGTCTAATAATTTAATACACCTGCATATATTCATGTCATTTTGATCATTTTTTGCAGCGCTAGAAAGTTTTTTTTTTTTGCTCTCGCTTGCTAGATGCTAGCTGCTGAGTTATCATTATAAAGCTAGCTAAACACGGTGTAGTCGCAGGGAAACGGTAGCTGGTTCTCAGTTTGCTAATAAAACGTCACAGTATTAGCAAGTACTGGCACCCTGTCCAGGGTGTACCCCGCCTCGTGCCCGATGCTCCCTGGGATAGGCTCCAGGTTCCCCGTGACTCTGAAGAAGGAATAAGCGACAGAAGATGGATGGATGGATGGAGTATTAGCAAGTTAGCTATCTTAATGAATATAATTCATGTACGCTTAAATCCTTAGCTAGATAACTGGCTTGTTCAAGAATGCTAAATATGTTTATTTACGGTGGGTCCGCAATCATACGGCGTCACACCCTTGGCTTAATATTTAGTAAAAGTTGTTATTTCATTAAAGCGCTAACAAATGCAGGCTAGCCAGATTAGCTGAGATTTCATGCTAGCTATGCATTGTGCTAGGAAGTTCTTCAGATTCTTTACACCGAAGCATTTGCGATTACACACACACACACACACACACACACACACACAGACACACAGACACCTCTGACTATAGCGAGTGACTCATCAGATTTGAGTAATGGTTACTCAGAATTCAGTCGGGGAAAAAGCGCTGACGGCGTCACCTCCACGATCTGTCGCACTGTAAAGCTTCTGCGGAAAGTAAAAGTTCAGCAGTAAAGAGAGCTAACTCTTTCACACTTTTTTTTATACGTATTGATTTGTTTATATATATATATTCCAGATACGCTGAATAAAGGAAATATTTCTCCTTACGAGATTATCACACATGCAGTAATGCCTATTTCTAGACATATTTACTACATTTTCTTCTTCTCAAGACAGATGGTTTTGCGTCTTCCTCGAAAGAAAAGCGCTTGAAAGGATCCTCCATGAGATCTACACTATCTCAAGCTTGAAATGAGTAAAAAAGAAAATCTAGAAATGGGTTTAACAATCTTCTAATCTAATAAACAGAGAGATTTATTTACCCTATGTTGAATTTGTCTGTATTTAGGTCTTTTGACCTGAAGGGTCTATAGGTCTTGTGAGGTGTTCGCGGTATGCAGTGGTTAGTACCTACCTACCAAAAGTGGTCCAAGGAAGGACAACCTGTGACCCGGTGACAGGGTCATGGGCTCCCAAGGCTCATTGATGCGTGTGAGGAGCGAGAGTGCTCATGCTGACCCCGTCCACCACTGAAAGCTCCTATAATGGCATATGTATGAGCATCAGAACTGGACCATGGAGTGATGCAAGGAGGTGGCCTGGTCTGAATCATGTTTTCTTTTACATCATGTTGAGACTGGGTGTGTGTGTGTGTGTGTGTGTGTGTGTGTGTCACTTACCTGAGGAAGAGATGGCACCAGGATGCACTATGGGAAGAAGGTGAGCTGGCGGATGAAGTGTGATGCTCTGGGGAATGTTCTGCTGGGAAACCTTAAAATGTTACCTAAACGTTGCTGCAGACCGAGTACACGCGTTCATAGCAACAGTATTCCCTAACGTCAGTGTCCTCTTTCAGCACTATAATGCGTCCTGAGACACTGCAAAAACTGTTCAGGAACGGTTTGAGGAACATGACAGAGAGTTCAAGGTGTTGGCTCGGCCTCCAAAATCCCCCGGTCTCAATCGGATCGAGCGTCTGTGGGACGTTCTGGACAAACAAGTGCGATCCACGGAGGCCCGAAAGGATCTGCTGTGAATGTCTTGGTGCCACATATGACAGTGCAATTTGAGGTCTTGTGGAGTCCAGGCCTCCACAGGTCAGCGCTGTTTTGGTGGCACAAATGGAGGAGGACCTACACGATATCAGTCAGGTGGTTTTTAATGTCATGGCAGATCGGTGTGTGTAATGCTTTGCAGTGTTGAGGGTTTTTTTTCTGGTTTATAGTTACACATTGTGTAAAAAAAAAAAAAATGTTGCACCCACCTCGCTACTGGAAACTGGGGATAAGCTAGCTTGCTAATAGCTCGGCCTGCTTTGTTCCTGAGACACCGAGGCACGATCAGCTTTTGTGTGGTGTCAGCTTTCAGCATTGACACATTTATACACGAGCGGTCGATCCTGTGTCAGCTTTTGACAGCGTCAACTATTCTCGTCACAATGAAAAACAACAGCCTGGTTTTATGTATTTTTTTTGGATGTGTGTGTGTGTGTGTGTGTGTGTGTGTGTTTGACTATGTAGGGTGTGTTTGTTTGTGCATGCATGCATATGTGTGTGTGTGTGTGTGTGTGTGTGTGTGTATGGTGTGTTTGTGCACGTGTCTATAAGTGTGTGTGTGTGTAACCGAGCGTGTTGAGAACGACACACCTGGCAGCTCCGCTTTGTTCCAGCATCGGCACCGAGGCAATTTCCCAGACTAGAACATCAATGGCTACTAATACCCGTGAGAGACCTCGCTCCTTCTCTCCTTTTCTCCCTTCCTCTCTCTCTTTTCCTCTCATACACTTTTCCCAGGTGATCATCACACAGAAAGCCAACTTCCTAGGCTTTTTTTTTTTTTTTTTGGGAAAGGTGTGTGTGTGTTTTGAGTTTTGGCAACGTGCGATATTGTTTTGGATTTTGAGATCATTCACACGGCACACGCCCCACAGCCGTACCTGCAACGACAGGTTAGGAGCTGAAGGTGTGTGTGTGTGTGTGTGTGTGTGTGTGTGTGTGTGTGTTTTGTGTGACAAACCCCATTCTGGCGGCTACTGTTTAAGCTCGGTGTGTAATGTCATGCCAGGAAAATCCAGACATCAGGATGAATGACATCATCGAGGGGAACCTCTGATGGGCTGCGATGGCTTTTGGGGGTGGGGGCACTAAGTCTGTGTGTGTATGGGGGTGGTGTCAGGGCATCTCTCTTATTAACAGCTGTCAATCAAAATGATTGTCATGCACGTTGCAATAAGAGACTGCATGTAACATATGTGAGGAACTTCAGGCAAGCTGCTACATCAGAACCATAAATGTGTGTGTGTGTGTGTGTGTGTGTGTGTGTGTGTGTGTGTTTGTGTGGTATGGAAGTTCGAAACGCCTCTATATGCTACACCCTCTGCGCCTTGTGCGTCTGTCTCTGTTGCTCCTGGCCTCTCTCCAGGCTTGTCTTCAGCCTGCAAAATGGGAAAAGTAAATTCCCCTCCACAAAACAGTTCCAAGTCTCAGTTTCGCTGCTACGCCCTGCTTGCCGAGCGCATTGCTTTATGATTACGTTTCCAAACAGGGTGGGGAACCCAGACTCGGGTACACCAAAGAACCGATAACGGCGTGCCAAGAACCCGGCGGATCGAATTCACGCCTATCGATGATAACCGGCCACTCAGGACGATCCTCGTTAGCGTTAATGCATTCTCGACACTCGGGGTCTTATTGTTGGTTGTAGCAGAAACACGCGGTGTGATCTTCAGCCCCCTCGTTTTCTCCCAGATGGTTCATCTAAAGCCCAGCCAGTCTGCACTGAAGCTGCGTTCCATTGTACTCTGAAGTCAGATATTTCCGACTCGGACTTCCATCTAAATGCATTCCAGAGCTTCTACTCCACAAAAAAGCTCAACACAACAAAACAAAAAACCCATGGCTGCCTCCAGTGAACTTATGTTCCCATGTCTGTGTGATAAACTGTGGAATCCTGTAACCAAAAGCACAGTTACTCATCACTAACGCAACACACCAGATTAGTGAGAGAGCTAGCAGGCTGCCGCATGGGTAACAAATGCAGTACCGTTAAGCAGAAATCCTCCTGATGCGCGTCACCAATCGTTTTCAATGTGCTTTACACATTAGCGCAGGCCCACTGGACTGTTTTCATTCAAGCTAGGCTTTAGTTCTAGTTCTAGTTAGTTAGCAAGCTAGTTCTAGTTAGCAAACGATGAGAAACGTACAAGAAAGCGTCGGGGACCGTTCCCACAGACGAGTTTTGAGCGTGTGTTAGCTCCAGACACTTTCCAGATTGTTCTACGTAAACACCGATCAAATAATTTGTCTCCAAAGCACTTTGGCACAAGTAAGCACGCCCGGTGTTATCGGCTAAGCTAGGCCTCGCTAAGCTCGAGCTAGTTATCAGTGACCTGGAAACAACAACAACAAAAAACAACAACAGCAACAATACATTTTTTTCCCTTACACAAAATCTTTCAGGAATGATAAGCACATGCTAAGCGCTAGATTTCAAAGCCTGTTCAAATGAAAAGGAAATATCTCTGGCGGAAAACAACAACAACAACAACAACAACAACAATAGAATCCATCACAGAAAATCGAATGGTTGCTGCTACAAATACCATTACAAACCATCCGCTAACCATTAAAACCATTAACATTATTGGTCCTTAATGGTATCAACTAGGCAGAACATGCCACCAACAGAACACAACAAATTCCCAGTAGAGAGTTTCCATTAAACACGAAACACTTCAAATTATAACCATTATAACCATTACGAATTCTACGAGGGTTTCTATCTATGAGAGTTTCTAAAGGACGATGGCAAGTCGTGTTTTACAAGGTAACGTTTGATGAAAACGAACGAACGAATACTGAATATTGGAGACACGAACAAAACGGAGATATTCAAAAAACGCGGTCACGTGACCCCTTCAGGTCAAAACAAACAAGATGGTGGGCAATTTTCCAATTTTATCCGCACGCTAGAGCTTTTTCACAAAAGCTCTGTTTTCGCTGGACAGAAACAGCGCCTCAGCATGGACGGGAGGCCAAGACGCAGGGATGCGCTTTCACGTTTGATCCGGATTAACGTGGCCTTGGTCGTGATAATACGTATCCGGTCTAAACGCTGCTTGAGGCTTCAGTCTCGTCAGAGGCGTAGGTTCAAATCCCATCTTAGAGAAGGGATTAGAGAAGGAGTGTTCTTGCGAAGAGTCTGATACGTCCAGGTGCAGCTCGTAAATGCGAATTTATTTAAGAAACTGAAAGAAGTATAAATCCTGTAAAAAAAAAAAAAAGACAAACAACTAAAAACAAAACATTAGGCAGTAATTTACGCAGAGTCACTTAAAGGGCTCATAATCACTTGCTTACCACTGCTGCGTCCTTCAGCGTCTCTGTGCTCCGACATGTTTCGTGTTTGCTCAGCCAGCACAAATCGAGCGTATCGCCCTGAGTCAAGGACTCACACTGTGATCAGGGAGCAGAGCCAATCACAACACGGAAAGGAACGCAACGCGGCTTATAGAAGCAGAAGAACCATACGTGACGTCGCACACCGTTACACCGGCCATTAGTCAGTCTGTTCACTGGACAGTCGACTAGTTAGTGAGCTATTTGCACACACACACACACACACACACACACACACACACACACACGCGTGTATGCTATGTATACAGTACCCAAGTGGATGTGTGTGTGTGGTTTAAAGATGTGCATTGATTATGTTGATGTATTGAGTGTCAAGCTGAACCTCGAAAGACGGCCTGATAGGTCCTTACTTGCTCGGATTTATGATGATTTACAAAACACACACACACACACACACACACACACACACACACACACACGCCCATGTTAAAAATACTGAGGTTTCACGATGGAAACCCAATAAACACGAGAGCTTTTTCCATTGTCTCTTCCATTTTTATACTTCTGACATTCACCAGGCTGTGTGTGTGTGTGTGTGTGTGTGTGTGAGAGAGAGAGAGAGAGAGAGAGAGAGTTTAACGACATTGCTGTCACTTGAACAAGCTCCCTGATGCTTAGCTTGAAAAAGACGAACAAACGAGATGAAACTCAGCGGACCAAAATATCTATAAAGGTGTGAAATTGTTACAGCGTGCTTTACCTGTCATGGTAACAGCTGACCCATGTGTGTGTGTGTGTGTGTGTGTGTGTGTGTGTGTGTGTGTGTGTAGATCTGGCTCTCTTTGGGATCAACGTTCTTTCATTCATGAATATTTTCTCAGGAAACTGCCCGATGTTTCCGGGACCTCGTGTCGCCTCAGTGTTTTTGTGCCTCTGCGTCTGTCTCCTGCCCTGTATAATCCATCCATCCATCCATCTTCTACCGCTTATTCCTTCTTCAGGGTCGCGGGGAACCTGGAGCCTATCCCAGG
>JAOUWY010000045.1:16319410-16332413 GCA_025728095.1 Prietella phreatophila | reverse complement strand
AGCCCCATGAGAAAGCGTGGGACAGATTGTGGGTGGTGGTTCATTAGCATAGTAGTACCCCGGCTTGTGGCACCCCCATATAAAACGTGCGTCCAGGCGGCCTGCCCCAGCAGAGCCCAAACGCAACGCGAGGAGCAAGACGGCCGAAAGACAGGAGGCGCGTCAGGACCCTGACAAAGCGCTCGGTTTGGGACCGAGCAAGAACGGGACTATACACACACACACACACACACACACACACACACACACACACACAAGTTAACATAGGCTACACTCATACCCCACCGGTGTATTTTTTTCTCATGCAACTGAAGGAATTTGAGGATTATTTCTGTGGAAGCAACAAGTAATTTTGGGGGCGCAAAGGAAGAGTTTGTGGATTTCTTGGCGTTCACTTTGGCATCAATGGGCACAAGAAGGTACTGAGAACAAACAACGGATGAACCTATCAGAGAGGAGAATCTGAGGAGCTCAAAGACTTTCTTTTCTTTTTGGTTAAAAAGCTCTATTTATTTATTTATTTATTATTCACCATGGCGCGCGTACTTCTGTTGCTCTCAGTCGTGTGCGTCTTGGTCAGCCAGGTAAAATTCCCCATCCTAAATCTCCATGTAACAGGTGCTGTGATGTTTTCAGATGTTCTGTCTGTACGCTGAGGAACAGTGAAAGCACTCAGCAACGAATCACACATTCCGAGTTAGCTGCTTTCTGACACAGTTGATCCTAAATACCCTTCTTCTTCCCCTTGTAGGCTTTGTGCTCTGGTGTTTTTGAGCTCAAGCTGCAGGAGTTTCTCAACAAAAAGGGCATCCAAGGCAACCGGAACTGCTGCAAAGGCGGACTCACGTCGCTCTACCAGCAGTGTGAGTGCAAAACGTTTTTCCGCGTGTGTTTAAAACACTACCAGCCCAACGCCAACCCGGAGCCGCCGTGCACATACGGCAGCACGGTCACGCCCGTCCTGGGCTCCAACTCTTTCCAGATTCCGGATACGTTACCCGACGGCTCGTTCACCAATCCGATCAGGCTGAACTTCGGCTTCACGTGGCCGGTGAGTTTAGGAGGAACCTTTTTTGGCTTTCCTTGTGATGCTCAGTGTTTCGAGACTAACTCGTGGATAACACATGATGTGCATGGTGTGTTGATTCTTTTCTGTGTGTAACAGGGTACGTTCTCGTTGATCATTGAGGCAGCGCACGCCGAATCCAAGGAGGATCTTACAACAGGTAGGCACTTGTTTCCTTAAACACCAACACCTTCTTTCTGAATGTTTGACTGACCAGTATATCATCTCTCTCTCTCTCTCTCTCTCTCTCTCTCTCTCTCTCTGTATATATAACATCTATAATGTTGATGCAAATAAACAGAGAACCCAGAGCGCATCATCAGCACCATGGCTACGCAGAGACACCTGACGGTCGGAGAGGACTGGGCTCAGGACCTGCACAGCGCGGGCAGAACCGAGCTCAAGTTCTCCTACAGGTTCGTCTGCGATGAGCACTACTACGGAGAAGGCTGCTCGGTCTTCTGCCGGCCCAGAGACGATACTTTCGGCCATTTCACCTGCGGGGAGCGCGGGGAGATCATCTGCGATGCTGGATGGAAGGGCCAATACTGCACGGAGCGTAAGTACAGATTATAAACAAACAAACAAACAAACCCGTCATTATTGCGTTATAGCCGTTCACAAGGGGTTCAATTTGATATGTATAGTTCATAAACTTATGATTGTATGATTTTCTTCTTCATGTTAATGTAATTGTGTACGAGTATTACTTTTCAGTTAAACGCTACTCAAGTCTGCAAATCTCCTGGAGCAGGAGGAGGGGGGGGGCTTCAGGAGGGGTTTGTTTGGTCGGTTACTTTTTCCTTTTTTTTTTTGGTGGAGAGGGATAAAAAAAAGGACCATTTATTTAATGAATACTGAAGGGGGAAAAAAAAATACCACCCAAACTTAACGGTTAAGGGGCGACTTGTAGGTTAGACACGCCCCCTTACTCCCCTCACGACTTCTCCCAACACCACTTGATTTGTTCAAGTCGGGGGAAGGAAAGTTCTTTTATTTATTTATTTATTTATTTATTTATTTATTTATTTTCTCCCTCTTGGAATAATCTCACGCGTGCCATAAATTTACATGCCCGCGTCTGATTGGTCGCTTCCTGAGTGGGCAGGGCGCTGATTGGCTGGCGAAGGGGCGGTATTGTTCGAAGTGGGCAGCTGCCGGCAGCGCGTAGACAATGGAGCAGCTGTCGCGCGCTTGCTGCGCGCACACCAGCTGTCCACTCTTATCTTCACTTCCCGGAGACACTGGAAAAGAAAAAACCAGAGTGAAGAAGGAGGACAAGAAAGAGGAAAAAGTTTTTCGACCCACAGGGAAAAGAAAGAGAGAGAAGGGGGGGGGGGGTTTAAAAATAAATAATAATAATAGACGCCTTGTTTGTCAGGTCTCTCACTGTCCTCATTTGTTAAGCAGGACCTCTTCTTAGCACTGAGGAGTTTAAAAATCGAAGAGTGTAAGAGCTAATAGGTTTAGCGACCCCTGTCCTTTAAGACAAAATGAATTACTCGGGATTGAAGTTTCTAGTCTAAGTGTGTCATCAATAGCCCACGGCATTGTGGTCCTAATGTGTCCATTTGCCTGTTTTTACAGCGATCTGCCTCCCTGGATGTGATGAAGAGCATGGCTTTTGTGAGAAACCTGGAGAGTGCAAGTAAGTCAACCTGCTTCATAATGATAGTGCGTGGGTCATAAATGGGTCATTGGATTCGAGCCCGTATGCTGAGCATCATTTTTTTGCATGTCGGTCATGTCCCTTTTCTTGTTTACGAACCTAACTTTGTTTGTTCTTTGATCGCGTAACAGGTGCAGAGTGGGCTTCAAAGGCCGATACTGTGACGAGTGCATTCGTTACCCGGGATGCCTTCACGGGACGTGCCAGCAGCCATGGCAATGCAACTGCCAGGAGGGATGGGGTGGCCTTTTCTGCAACCAGGGTAAGAGCAGAAACAGAAAAACAAACATACGTAGAGAGAAATGTTAGAGAGAGAGAAACAGCTGCAAAAATCCCAGGAGAAGAATGACTAGGCAGAACATAGAAAGAGAAGAAGTGAAAGGATAGGCGGAAGATGCAAGACCTAATAGGCAGCAGCTGTCCAGCTGCTGGTCAGCCATGAGCTGCTGTTTTGATCATACTAATCCCCGTTTGTTGCACACGTCGTTCTTTCCCTCCAGATCTGAACTACTGCACACATCACAAGCCCTGTCTGAATGGAGCCACTTGTAGCAACACTGGTCAAGGCAGCTACACCTGTTCCTGCCGCCCGGGATTCACTGGCACCAGCTGCGAGATCGAGGTCAACGAATGTGCTGGGAATCCATGCCGCAACGGCGGGAGCTGCACTGTGAGTTTTTACGCTCACATTACAGGCTTTCGAGGACTCCAGTGTAAACTTAAATACACATTAAATCGACACCTGGTGTGTGTGTCAGTCACTGTACAAGTTGTACATAATAAAACAGAACTCCGTCCAGTCTGTGAAGAATTGTTGCAGTTTTCAAGTCGAGTGTTTTGTTACTCATCCGGCGTTCCTTTCACGTTATCTTCCAGGACCTGGAAAATACCTACACCTGTGCCTGTCCTCCGGGTTACTATGGCAAAAATTGCGAACTCAGTGCCATGACTTGTGCAGATGGTCCGTGTTTCAATGGGGGACGCTGTGCCGATAACCCCGACGGTGGCTACTTCTGCCAGTGTCCCACGGGTTATGCCGGCTTTAACTGTGAGAAGAAGATCGATCACTGCACATCCGGCCCTTGTTCAAATGGTACGGCCGGTTGTTTGATGTCAGAAAACGATAGCCTGAATGTTCCACCCTTGTGAATAGTTATCATCATGCCTGAAAAGAACCGATCCTAGACAAGTGTTCTTACCTTGGGTAGTCGATTATTTGATGTTATATTTGATTTCTTTACCGTACAGGTGCTCGGTGTGTGGACCTAGTGAACTCATACCTGTGCCAGTGTCCTGAGGGTTTCACCGGGATGAACTGTGACCGTGTCAGCGATGAGTGCTCTTTGTTCCCCTGCCAGAACGGTGGTACCTGCCAGGAGGGCACCAACGGCTACACATGCACTTGCCCACCTGGTTACACAGGACGTAACTGTAGCTCACCTATCAGCCGCTGCCAGCACAACCCGTGCCACAACGGCGCCACGTGCCATGAGCGTAACAACCGCTATGTTTGTGCCTGTGTGTCTGGTTATGGAGGACGCAACTGCCAGTTCCTGCTTCCAGAACGTGCATCTCAGGCTGCCAGTGACATCCCATGGACGGCGGTGGGCTCAGGCGTATTGCTGGTGCTTCTGCTGATTGTGGCATGTGCGGTTCTGGTGGTATGTGTGCGATCAAAGGTGCAGCAGCGGCGTAGGAGCCGTGAGGAAGAAGTGGTGAATGGGGAAAGCGAGACTATCAACAACCTCACGAATAACTGCCACCGGGATAAGGACCTCAGCGTCAGCGTGGTGTCGGGATTGGCACCAGTCAAAAACATCAACAAGAAGATCGATTTTCATAGTGAGCACGACTTGAGCTCCAACGCAGAGAAGAGCTATAAGTCAAGGCACCAAGCCTCCGACTACAACCTCGTGCAGGAGGTGAAGTACGAAGTCAAACACGACGTGAAGCTGGAGCATGTCGGGAAAGAGACAGCAGCAAAGGAACTGGCCGATAGCTGCGAAGACGTGAAGTGCCAAAGCTTGCAAGACTCTTGCGAGTTTGAAGAAAAACGCAGAAAACGCTTGAAAAGGTGAAAATCAAAATCGACCAAATCTTTCCGCGCCACATTATATCTTTACCGCTAAATGTTACCCGCCATACTAAAGTCTTATGTGTGTCCTTCATTCACAGTGACACGTCAAAATATTCTGAGTCGAGATGCTCCGAGTCCAAGTCCTCAGAGGCGAAGTACTCTGAATCAAAGTATCCCGAGTCGAACTATTCCGATTCGCTGTATTCCGAGTCAGCATGCGCACCCGCATGTGCATCGGCGTCCGTGTCGGCGTGTGTCGACACCAAATACAAGTCCGTCATGGTCATGTTGGAGGAAAAAGATGAATGTGTAATTGCAACCGAGGTGAGTATCAAATAATATGATCAGATTCATTCACACACAGCATGTTCTCCTTACCTTACATTTTCTGTAACTAATGGCAACCTTGTTTCCTTTCATCAGGTGTAATTGGCCTCAAGGAAGCCGATGCTCATTGGGTGCTATGGAGGACGTTTTGAACTTCCATAGAAAATGCTGCTGCTCAAAACCTTAGGTGGAAATGTCCCACCTCGTGATTACTGCTGCTGAGAAAGTAGGACTGATTTAACTGATATTCAGGGTGAGCTGGTTCTCTGTTCTGAACGAATCACAGGCAAACGACGGCCTGTAGGCTTGGAAACGTCCTGAATTGAACAGAGGCATGGTCACAGAGAGTTTTACCGCCCCTCTTTCAAACGTATCTGTAAAATTTACCTGTAAAGCCATTTTATAAAGGTGTTGGACAGTGTGTGTCCACTCTGATACTGTTTCAATTTATGACACGAAATATGAAAAGGAAAAGAAAAAAAAAACGTTCGGAAGAAGTAGGAATTCGAGGAAACGCATCGCAATGTTCTGCCGCGTGGCGTGCGGTACTGTGGCAACATTGTGGCAAAGTTTTTATCGATATTTTTGGCAACATTTGCTGTATTTTTTCCGCCAATTTCTCCAATGCCCACACAGGTGCTATTGCTGTGCCCAGAGAATGCACCAAACGTGAAAGATGTTAAAGAAGAGTAGATTAAGAAATGTATCACAGCGTTCTGGCCAATGTCCATCTCGTGGATTCTATGGCGACGTCGTGGCAACGTTTTTGCAATATTTTGGCAACATTTGCTGTTTTTTTTGGGTTTTTTTGCCAGTATCTCCACGCCCCACAAGTCAGTGTGCAAGAGACCACATCAGAGCGGTGGATGTTTGGCCATACTGGCCTGTCTTTCACTAGGTTAAATGGTGCAAGATGTCATATTCTGTCACATGACCGGTGGACACCGTATGTATTACTTGATCACTGTGTAAATGGGAAAAAAATAATACTAAGTGCGCAACAAAAAAGTCTTCTGAGCCTCCACTTCTTTTTGTAACAAGGTTTATATGGTTTTGTATAAGTATGTAATTACGTTCCGTCATGAAAAAAACATTTGTGTTCGTATGAATAATATCCCAAGTTGTTTGTTTTGCTCGTTTCTTAATTACAAAAATGTGTATGATTTAAGTTAATTTATTTTATTTAAGTTGTATTTCTAAATTTTTGTAAGGTTTTTAAGATTATTTAAGTTCTTTCTTAAGTTGTACTCGGTATTCGCAATGGCACTTCGGGTTGCTGGGATGTTTCAAGATATTATTATTTAAGAGGACTGTAAAAAGAATGTTATTAATGCTATTGTTGTTTAATTTTGTTCCCATTCTGTCTTTTGTTTTCGTTTTGTTTTCTTGTTTTTTTGTTTTTGAGAAGGATTTAGCCTAAATTATTTTTCCAAATAAAGAAAAATATGAAATATTAAAGAAGGCTCGAACTGTTGCTACATGCGCACTTCACTCACGCCACTCGGGTTTAAGTTACCATCTTGTACTTGGAGTCTGTACCTAAGAAAAACGTGATGTTAGAGATGATAAATACAGATGACAATGTTACAGAATCCTTGGTTGAAAGATCACAGATTATGAAGTAATAGATGAACCAAATGTGAACAAAACATGGACAAATCATTTCCCAAACGCAAGAAAGATTTTTTCATAGACAATAATCTCAATGAGGAAACACACTTTTCTAGTTTGTTTGTATGACATCTGTGGTTCAATCAGAAACCTCGTCGGAACTTCGTTGTTGTTTTTTTGGCATTTTATATCTGCCAGTCGGTTTTCTCCATGTTATTAGCAGTCCTTTAGAGGAATGGGTGGATGGATAGAGGGAGGGGGTGTTCAGTCCTTTTGATAGGGATGTGAACAGAGCTAATCATTGCCATCTGCTGCAGCCTCCTGCTCACCCCATACCGAGTCATTCAAACCCCATACAGTCCTCCCTCCGGCTCGGCCACACATATAACGCAGAGACCAGGGCATTGAAAAACATGGCAAAACGGACCAATTATACCGACAACTCTGTCAACAAGAGTAGAGCGAGAGAAACCATTCTGGATTTTTCATCAGCTAGAGGCTTGAAGAGAATTATGTTCATCGCTGGACCTACAAATTGCGCAAGGAGCAGTACGAAAACGTTGTTTTCGCACTGCTGTACTACTTCAACAATGCTGCGTCGCTAATCTGAAAGTACACACATCCTCATTTCCCTTTCAATTCCAGACTCTTCTGCAACGAAATGGAAAAAGTCGTGGTTAGTTTTCAATCGACGCTAGTTCAAACTTGTTTAGGACATAGTGAAAGTATCTTTGAGCAGGTCTCTTACGACGGTCATGAGTGGGACTCTGGGGAGTAGGAGGCGTCATGCACAATGCTGCACCGGACAATGGCGCGACACAAAAGGGCAACATTTGGGAGTGCCAGTGAGTGTCTCTGAATGGATGGATGAGGGAGGAGGGATGGGATACGATGGCGAATTGGGGGCTGTGGGGCAAAGAACGACAGATGTTGTCTGTCCTCCTGAGTCAAAGCGCCCTGCAGGCAGAAAACACCAGCTAGACCCCACATGGCCAAGGAAGATAGAGACAATGGAAATACTTTAAGTTTGGGCCAAGCTCATTTTTCTCCGCTCTGCTAACCATGTTTGAATTACCTTGGGGCAAACTTTGCATAACTTTACTTTGCCCTACTTTTTATTATTATTTATCTCATGTCACACTTTTATATATCAACTTATAACCTACTCCTTACCTAACAGCACAGTATCATGTTCAATTGTCAGTCCTAAAAGTTGCCTTAAAAGAATCAGCTAAAAAGTCAGTCATTTTAACTGCAAAAAAAACTAGGATTTCAGGAACATGTGTGATCCCCCTATTAGCACGAATGACTTAGCTGACTCGACGGAAAACTGAGCCGGGAATGAGAAGGTTTGCTCTGTGATCTCATTGCAATTTAATGAGCAGATCATGTGGTGTCCTCAGGGAACTGACTGTAACACTATATCCCCACAGAACATGGACACCAAAAAAAGTAAGGCAGCGCTCAAACAGTCAAAACGTAGAGTCAATTACCATCTGCCACGTTTTAGCAAAACCACTGTGTCGTGACTTGAAATGTCCAACGGATTAAAGAAGGCTTCAAACGTAAAAGACGTACGAATAAGGAGGGAAAGAGTGTTTCAAGGAGCTAATCAATTTCAGATAGTACAGGGAGAGAGAGAAAAAAACTAAAAACCCAGGAGGTATGAAGACAGAAGTGAAAAAACAAGGAGCAAGGCAGTGGCAGCACAGGACATGATGAAAAAGTCATGAGTAGAGGCCAAGTCTAGCTCATGTTACACTCTGACGCGTCTAAAGTAATGAACGAGAGAACAGGAGGTGCAGGGATGGAGAGAAGAAATGAAAGGATAAGACTCTGGCAAGATCAACAGGAGACCCTTTGGTGTGAGGGCTGCTTCTTAGCAGTGAGTACATGCTCTTCCTTTCTGTGTGGTGTTTATTGTAGAGCCTGGTACACTGTTATATATATAGATATAGTACACATTCTGTTTTGCTATTTGTGTGCTGCTTACGGTATTAGAATGTCTTCGTTTGACCAGTAACTTAATCCCGTCGTTTTAATAATGTGTTTAAATCTTTAGCTGTTAATTGCATTTGTTCATCGCTCTTGATTAACGTGCTTAGTCTAACCACTGGCATGAGCCCCATCTGACCTTTGAGCTCTGAGGGGAGCGGTGTAATTCCTGATTCGCATTAAAATATCCTGTTTCTGCTAAGGATCCTACTAAGATTGCACCCTATCAGACGACAACGGATTCTCTCTCTTCACCTCGTTAAGATAAATTATTCACTCCTGGCTGGATTATGTCACATTTTAACAATCAGCCAGATTATGGTGTAGTGTGCATAACAATCAGCTGTCTTGCTGTAGTAGCATTCCTGCTCTTCCTCTTGGCCTTGAAATAAGATGACTGAACTGAGACTGTGTGACCAAGGCTAGATGTTACCGGTAGATTTTTATCTTTTGTTATCCGGGATTCTTACTTTATAATTCAATATTTTATTTCGTTTTCTGTTCTCTTACCGACTCTACTAAGACCAAGGACCAAGGAGACATGCGTGGGTCACTAATCAAAGATAACTGAAGATACAGCGTTGAGTGCAAGCGACTCCAGTGGGAGGAGAGCGTTTAAATGAGATCTCGAGATACTAGTCCTGTATGGAAGGCCACATGTATAACCAAGGAATGCTTCTACAACCCTTCTTCGAGTCTGGAGAGCTTTCTAGAGAATGACTCAACTTGATTCTCCTCTGCAGCGTTCCGACCGCCGTTCCGAGATGGACTCGCGCAGTAGAAACACCAGTAGAAGGAGCAGTGTCAGTCAACACATAGGTGAGATGGGCTATACCTGTGCAGGCTTAAAAATTGATTTTTAAATATTGTTCGTTTAAGCATAGTCAAGTCTTTTTTTCGTGCTTCAGTCATAAGATAATGGTATTAAACTGGTAAGTATTTCTAAATTAGACATCTAGTCATATGTAAAATGCTTCCACATTGGATTACCCTGGTGCTGACCTATCGAGACATATGTAAATAACATAAAAATGACAATAAGTTATTAAGAATAGGAATATTTATAAGGGCGATATATTGTCAACACTGACATTTAAAAAATAATCCATTTATAATAAATTCAGTTTATCTTGGTGTATTGATAGTGGTCAGAAATGCTTTGAGACCCATTCACATAGCTTTGATCTGGAGATAAAATGTAAATATGAGAGTTATCACCATTGTATCATCCATTGTAAAGGTCAGAAAAAGTGCATTACATGCATTATGTATTATGTTGGAAGCACTGTATCAGTTACAACACCTTTTTTCTAACAGAACCTAAAAAAGAGAGGGATCAAAGCAGCACTCGTGCCATTTTTCAAAGAGCCAACCGCTTCCTGTCCCATGACCGAGAACTGCCAAATGACAGCCGTCCTGCTCCTGTGCGGTACTACGAGAGAGGACACCCTCTTCCCAGCAACAGCAGTCCTGAACGCAAAGCCACCATTCCGTTCCGAAACCCTGAACTGGGCCTTCCATCCTACAGGAGGCGCCATGACACACTTAGCAATGAAGCCATGAGTGGCCTCTCTCCTCTACGCTGCATGACCTATTCGAACTTCAGACGTGGTGACAGTCAGTCACGTGCAAGCCCTCGTTCATGTAGCCCAAGGTCCACCAATGTTTCTCCGCACAGGCAATCCCATAGCTCCTCCCACCGCAAAGGCTTGACCTCCCATCTTGACGTGAGCTCTCGCACTTCATCCAAACGAGCTTCTCGAAAATGCAGTCCAGCTACAAGACGAGCCTCCGTGGTCTCACAGATGCACTCCCCCTCTAAAATATCTGCCTCCAACAGATATACAGATTCATCGAGCCACTCCCAAAAGCGAAGTCCTTCCCAGAGTTCCCATGGCCAACACAGTCTGGACTCAGAAAAGCTGTACCGCAATCTACAGTCAATTGCTAGTTCAGCAGAGTCAGACTCCTCGCAACAGGGAAGAAATGGTTGGTCAAACAGGTCTAGGTCCAAAATGGCAACTGATAGTAATTGTTATGAAAATGGCAGAAGCAGCCGCAACAGTGCTTGTAACAGTTGGAAAAGTGGACGCAACACTGGTCGCAACAGCAGAGACTTCTCACCACCAGGTAGTGAGTACAACAGAAGCCAATTTTCACCAAAAGGAAGTAGTCATATGAGTGGGTATAACAGCCGCAACAGCGGTCACAACACAGGCTCTAACAGTCACGACAGTTCACCTCCTCGTAGAGATTATGATCAAAATGGTCATAGCTCAAGGAGGGATAGAAAACAAAGCCATTACAGAGGTGATAAAGAGACACCACTATCGAAATCATCTACGTCAGACAGGCACTCCAGAACAGATCTTAGTCAATCACAGGGGTCCTGGCATGGTAAAACACAGTCTCCTATGAGCCCAGCTTCCCCAGAGTCATCGCACAACATCTCGCCATCAAAGGAAACCCAAGTTGAAGCCACAAAAACAGACAACCAGACCACTGAGAGAAGCAGAAGCACCATTCGACGTGGTCTAGAGGCACTTATACTCTCTGAAAACACAAGATCTAAGAGCCAGCCACCTGTGCCAGAGATGACAATAGAAGACTATGTGGTCATAGCTGATATTCCCAGAGTAACTCTATATCCAGAAGAAGATGAGGCAATCGTAGTGAGAAGGAGGCCTCAGAGTCGCAGTCCACGTAGAGACAAACAATACAGGTCAGTGGGCCTTTTTCCACTACAGTACCAGAATTTCTGTTACCAGAAACCTGAAAGTGAATTTTTCCATTGGTCAGTGCAGTCAATTACCTTTGGTTTTGGTTGTATATTTTTGATACCTGCTCCAGATTCATCAGTGACCCATTTTGTCAGAAATTACATTGATATAACCAATACGGAGACATCAACCATAGTATAATTGGGCGTCATAACAGTGAAGCTTTCAATGTTTTAATGTTACTGTGGCCACTCATGTCTTTCTTGAAGTTGGTCAAAAATAAACGAAAACCCTCAATTCTGTTGGTTGCTGTTTGGTCAAATTCTTGTTTTTGAATATGCAGTGGGAAAAAAAAACTTAGAGAGGAAGAGACAGTCGAATTTCCAGGAAGAAAACAAAAACTCCATCTTTAGGAATATTTTCTCCTCATGTTCTCTCCGCTTTAGAGAAGAGAGAGAAGGCCATGGCGAATACGTAGAGCCGGAGGAACGAGGGAGAGGGAGGGAGAGAGGCCGAGACCGCCGTGAGAGGGAGAGGAAATGTCATGACAAGGACACGGGAGGCTCATCTGGAACCAACAGCACCGTCTCAGACATTCCACAGGTTTTACAGGTGGAAAACTTGTCAACTGTTTTCACAACGCCACTCAAATGGACTATTAATGATGCTAGTTTCATTCCAATACTTCACACCTTAATCTTTACATAGGATGCATGAATATATATTACTTCTTCTTTTATTTATTTGTTTTGATACGATGCCGATATCAGAGCCAGTATGTCAATTACAAGCACAGGTAACTGACACGGTGATGTAACGGTGATCTCAATCGTGATCTCAATAGGATCGATCTCAGATTGTCAACCCCCGGGAAAACTACTCGCAATGGCGAAATCGCGATCGCGCGAAATAGTTCTTCGCACGCACTTTCGTGGTGATGTTTTGTTGGTAAACGAGACCTTTTTAACCGTACTCGTATTCGATACACGTCGAACGAAGACGGCTTTGACCGAATGTCACAAGACGCGTCTCGGCCCGAATACGCGGAAAATCCGCGGAAATTCCGAGGGCCTCCGAATATCGAAGTTTCCTTGGTTTTGCATCTATTTCTGCGATCGCCTAAATCGCACAACCCGGGGAGGGACTGCATATTTCCGGAGGAAAAGTTGCTCTAGCGTGTCTTTTTCGTGAATTGCACAGAGGTCCGGCGAGGACAAAAAACCCTTCAAATGGACATGAGGGGAAACAATGTGACCCACCATTGATGCAGGTAACCCGAGAGAGAGAGAGAGAGAGAGAGAGAGAGAGAGAGAGAGAGAGAGAGAGAGAGAGAGAGAGAGAGAGCATGAGATGGGAGGTTTTGGTGTCCAGTTTCAGTTTCAGCCAGGGCTGTCTCACTGTGCACCTTGGGGAATGATCTACACGCACGTACGTGTCATTAGAAAGCTACATAAAAGCAGCCCTTTCAACGCAAAGGAGCAGCGGCTCTACTCTGAGTTCCTCTTGGATAGCTGAGCTTCTCACCCTATCTCTAAGGG
>JAOUWY010000045.1:16059013-16072177 GCA_025728095.1 Prietella phreatophila | reverse complement strand
AACCTGGACATATTTAAAGCCAGTGAATGTTTTTCTAATGCTTCTTCTTTTTTTTTTTTCTTGCCCTATCTCTATCTTATAATACCAGAGTTCTCAAGCTGGAAGAGAGAAAAAAAATGCACAGAGACCCTTATGGCATAGCACAGATTTAATTTTAACAACAACACAGCAACTTTGTACCATCGTATTCGTTTATTCGAGCTTTTTTATTCCACTTATCCAGATCCATCCATCCATCTTCTACCGCTTACTCCTTTTCAGGGTCACGGAGAACCTGGAGCCTATCCCAGGGTGCATCGGGCACAAGGCGGGGTACACCCTGGACAGGGTGCCAGTCACTTACCCAGATGTTGGTCTTAAACCCAGTTTCAAAGTAACAGCATTTCCAGGTTTTGTTAAAATTGCAGTCACGTTAACGTTATTTCTAATATTTCGTAGTTCGTGTTAGATGAACCCCTTCCATTTCAGCGGACAAGACAATTACTGAACAAGAACAACAACATCCTTGATATCTGGTGATGTTAGTTGATAGTTGTTGATTTACACCACTAAAAAAAGGACTGCTTAGACACACATCCTGAATCCCTGGAGCTCAGTGTGAGAAGCATGGACATGGCCATGATGTTAGTATGTAAACATTACAGTGCAATGACAGTCATGATGTTTGTTATACATTGTATAATTTCGACAGATTTTGGGCTGCAGATCTGGCAACCCAGGAATCACATATAAGCCAGGTCAAGGCTTTAACGTGCGTTTTTATTAACAATATTAGCGGTCACAGATGTTTATTTACAGAAATGATATCCGTCATGTCGGATTACAACACTGAACTCACTGACCGGTTGAGCAGAACACATGATGATTCCATTTAGCCTGATAAAAGTTAACCAGACTGACGATTTAGCTTGTCGAACCCAGACTTACCTTCAGACAGGATGTGTGCAGTGCGTAAAGTGTTCACAATGACTCCGAAACACTTATTAGCTAAACATTTCAACAAATATCCGACTCTGCCAGAGGTCTCTACTCGATCAGTAACCTTATCATGCGGATTTGAGGTGAACTGTTTGAGGGTTGTTTTTTTATTATTGGTGTTGTTATTAATTATTTAAGAATAATAAAACCGTATTGTTACAAAAGAAGTTTACACAACACAGTAAAAGATTAAAAATAATAAATGAATAAGCTTGTTTTATTATTATTATTTTTTTTAAATAACATTTAAGTCTGGCATATAATACGCCACCTACCTTACGTCATCACGGTGCGTCGGCAAACGCTCGCTTTGGGTCCTTTCGCTACGTTGGTCGCAGCCGGTGGTTTTCTGGAAGGTTCTGTTGCAATTTCGCAGACGCAGAACCGAAGCGAATCCGCGTCCATCTGAGCCGAAGGAGCGGTGCGTGGGTCAGCAGAGTACGCTGACGTTTTCCTTCAACCTTGAGGAGAAATAATTTAGTGGGATTTGATAATAATACTGAAAGAAATATGCCCGAAGCCGCCATCGCAGTGCCGAGGGGTCCTAACGGAGGCAGGAACAACGGAGGCACTTATGTGGACCGGGACAAACCGGCCCAGATTCGGTTCAGCAACATCAGCGCGGGGAAAGGCGAGTATTCATTCATTAAAGTCTTCATTTGTAATTGAGGTGTTGGGCTAATGCTAACTAGCTGCTGACGCTGCAGTTTATAGGTTATAACGGGATGCTCTAGAGAAGCTTCTGGAAAACCTGCTCGATAAATGCGCCTGTTGTATTGAAAAAAACAAATAAATAAAGGGGTGGAGGATTGAAGTATCCGGCAAACACCATGTAAGGTGATGCTGAAGCAGGAGCCACGCCCCTCAGCTCGCCACGTTCCTCAGACTCAGGGCTGGACGGTGTGTTGCATCACGATACTCGATATTTCAGCTCGATATCAACATCCCTGCAGTCCCTCCAGGATTTTGCGATGGCGGAAATGAACGCAGAATCGAGCCAACTCTGTTATTCGTCGGAAAGAGCTTGCGATTTTTCAAAATGACCTCCGGTTTGGGCCAAGGCCTAAACTCGTGATGACGTAATCGTGACGCACGAAGGGTCACACCTTCGATACACGAGATCACAAGAGGAAGGGGAAACTCCACGAATTCCTGGACGGACTGGTCCTGTGGTACCCAGGCGTCACGACCGGCGCTGTACAATCCGTTCAGTTACTTGGTCACTAGCGCTCGAATGATTTAACATCGCTGATATTCGGCCGCCGTGACATCTTTCACTATACGTAACGAGGCGCCTGTTTATCATGTACGGAAGGAGTCTCCGGTTTCGGCGCCGTACGGAGCATGCCGGAATGAACTGGTCAGCGTTTTCGATCTCGCACCTCCCGAGCGTTTAATGGATGCGCCACTGTTGCTTTAAACGGATAAAAAGTCCCACCGTGCTGGTTTTTTCTGCAATTCGGGAAGGTTTTACGTACTGTTGCGTAAGACCGATAATCAGTGACTGTATTTGTGTCTGTGTTCACGAATGACGGAAAAGTTGCCCGGCATCGTATGTTAAAGCAGTGATACTGATGGACGCTCGTTGCTGTATTATAACGATGTGTGTGTTACGTCGTGTTCGACAGCCGTCGCCGATGCCGTCAGAACGAGTCTCGGCCCTAAAGGCATGGACAAAATGGTACGTCTCGTCACTACCGCTACTTATTGTTTTTTGTGTTCATATTTCTAAAAACAGTCGTGTAGTTAAGGCAAGTAATGATGTTGCTTTGTGTCGTAGATCCAGGACGGGAAAGGAGACGTCACCATCACCAACGACGGAGCCACCATCCTGAATCTGATGCAGGTCCTGCACCCTGCTGCGAAAATGGTGAGACGCGACAATTCCGCTTCCCTATAGGAGTCTCAGAAATGAGCGGGAACACTTACGGTGTTCTGATCCTCGTGTGTTTTCAGCTGGTAGAGCTGTCCAAGGCTCAGGACATCGAGGCTGGAGATGGCACTACGTCTGTGGTGGTGATCGCCGGAGCGCTTTTGGAGTCCTGTGCCAAGCTGCTACAGAAAGGTACGCAAACCTCTTTCACCATCTTTATTACGCAGTCCTCCATCGTCGTCACGTTAAAGGTTTGACTGTACGTCCGGGGCTGTTCGATCATTTGTAGATAGACTTTTTAATTCCGTTTGTTCAGCTGCGTGACGTCGAGCTGAGGTCGCTGCAGTGAAATAACTAACATGTAGATAAATACCGGATTACACGGGTATATTAATCAGCGTTACTGTCGTCCTTCCCGACATCCCAGGCATCCACCCGACCACCATCTCGGAGTCGTTCCAGAAGGCGGTGGATAAGGGTGTGGAGATCCTGACCTCTATGAGCCAGCCGGTGGAGCTGAGCGACCGCGAGTCTCTGCTCAACAGCGCCACCACCTCGTTGTGCTCCAAAGTGGTGTCGCAGTACTCCAGCCTGCTCGCCCCGATGAGCGTGGATGCCGTCATGAGGGTCATCGACCCGGCAACCGCCACTGGTGTCGACCTCCACGACATCCACATCGTCAAGAAGCTCGGGTGAGTCGCACTTAGCGTTAACGTATATAACAGCAGGGTGGGGTTTTTTTTTCTGATTAATTCTTCATCCATCCATTTATTTATTTATTTATTTATTTATTAATTAAACATTAGTCTACATAATAGAGGCATGCTGATCGGGTTGCTAGTTCTGGTTTCGGGTCGCGTCTCGCCTGTCTAACACACTGCATCTGTGTTTTCCAGAGGAACCATAGATGACTGTGAGCTGGTGGACGGTCTGGTCCTGACCCAGAAGGTGGTGAACAGCGGACTGTCCCGTGTAGAGAAGGCCAAGATCGGCCTGATCCAGTTCTGCCTGTCTCCTCCAAAGACCGATGTACGTACGGCCACCATGTCCGTTATGGGTCATGGAGTCCAAACCCTTTAGGGATGCAGCTTATTCACCACTTCCTTACAGGAAGTGATGTAAGAGTAATAAAGGGGCATAGAGAGAATTATTACTATTAGAAAATCAGTCCAGCTGTGTTCAGTGCAGTCAGAATGAGTTAAAAACCCACATCACAACCTCTCTCCTCTCTTTAGTTCTCTGCCCGTCTTTTTCTTTCCCTCTCCCTCCCTTTCGTTCTCTACCTCCCTTCCTTACTCTCTCCCCCTTTTTCATTCTTTACTCCTTTTTCTTTGCTTCTCTCTTCCTGCCTCTCTCCCCTCCACCCTCTTTTGTTCTCTGCCTCTCTTTCTTTCCGACACCCCCCCTCGCTCTCTTCCTTTCTCCCCCTCACTCTTTCTCTCCCTCTTTCTCCCCTCACTCTCTTTCCCTCCTTTCTCTCCCTCTTTCTCCCACTCTCCCTCTCTTGCCTCTCTCTCTAATTGAATAATTCATTTTAATTATCACATTACAAAGAACCCCACAGACTGCTGTGTCCGAAAGACCTTCCCATCTTATACTTCCTAAACTTTATATTTAACGGAAACGTATCACTGTATTGTACAGTACTCAATTGTATCGTATCAGTGAGTTAAAGTGTACTGAATTTGTTACCTGTATCATTTATCGTATACTGCATATCAAGATACGTGTATCGTATCGTCGGCGAGAGATCCACACCCCTAAAGCAACCGAACTTCTTGTTTTTCAACAACTCTTTAATCAGCGTTTATAACGATCATCTAGTTTCTTATTCTGTATTTTCTTCTCGTCTCCTCGTGTCCGGGACAGATGGATAACCAGATCGTGGTGTCGGATTACGCGCAGATGGACCGTGTGCTCCGTGAGGAGAGAGCTTACATCCTCAACCTGATCAAGCAGATTAAGAAATCCGGCTGCAATGTCCTGCTCATCCAGAAATCCATCCTCAGGTACAGAAAGACGAGGAACTAATACGAGAACGAGTCTGTTTCAAGTGTGGGGAAGACTTTATTTATAAAAACACACCTATATGTTTGTAAAGCCTGAAGTCATTCTCCACTTGGATCTCCAGCTAGCACTGGGGTGCGTGTGTGTGTGTTCTAATGCGTTTGCGTCGTTTCAGAGATGCGCTGAGCGATCTCGCTCTTCATTTCCTGAACAAGATGAAGATCATGGTGGTGAAGGACATCGAGAGGGATGAGATTGAGTTCATCTGCAAGGTGAGAATACTGTGTTTAATCACTTGGCTTAACAAACCGAAGGCATGTGTGTCCCAGTCAGCCTGGCTTTATTCTGGAGTCAGTAACGCTGTTTGATTTGAGTCATTTTGTAACGGCTTGAAATCCCACCGAAACACCGTGTTTCGTTCCAGACCATCGGCACCAAGCCCATCGCCCACATCGACCAGTTCACGCCAGAGATGTTGGGCTTGGCCGAGCTGGCTGAGGAGGTGAGCCTGGACGGCTCGGGCAAACTGGTCAAGGTGAGACCTGCTGATCTGAGTACTGCACGTGAGCTAGCTTTATAGTAAATACAGTCACGGTGTAGGGTTTTAATGGGGCTTGATGGTGACAACCTGTAAACTGTGTTCATTTCTTGACGGTGCGTGTGGTGTAGATCACCAGTTGTGCCAATCCCGGTAAGACCGTGAGCATCATCGTGCGCGGCTCCAACAAGCTGGTGATTGAGGAGGCTGAGCGCTCCATCCACGATGCCCTCTGCGTCATCCGCTGCCTCGTCAAAAAAAGGTGAGCACTTGATGTCGTCGTTTAGTCTCTTTTAACCTGATCTCTTAGTGCAATAGCCCGTTACATTGTGTAGCCTAGCTGCCATTTTAACTTACACATTACTTCGAAAACCTACAGAAAATATTTACATTTCAGTATCTAACACGGAGCCCGGAAGCTGCATGAAACCATGTTGGCATCGTTTATTGTTACGTAAACGATGCGTTTGTATCGTACAGCGCCTTTCTCATAGCCGAGAAACGAACTGCCGAGAGAAGTCCAGCATTAGAAGGTGTGATCGTTGATGGTTGTCTCCGTGTTGCCCCCCTCCCCCAGGGCTCTGATTGCAGGTGGCGGCGCTCCGGAGATCGAGCTGGCTCTGCGCTTGGCTGAGTACTCTCGCACTCTGGGCGGCATGGAGGCGTATTGCGTGCGCGCCTACGCCGACGCCCTGGAGGTCATTCCCTCCACACTGGCCGAGAACGCCGGTCTCAACCCCATCTCCACGGTAACCGAGCTGCGCAACAGACACGCTCAGGGCGAGACGACGGCCGGCATCAACGTGCGCAAGGTGGGCTTCGCAAACAACCACTGTGCTAAAACTGTAACCATGGCAACAAACATGAAGTAAGGAATGAGACACACTTGTGGGCCGTGCTGGTATAGGGAAATAATCGACGAATGTGTGTCCCGAAGTGTTTTATTCTGCTTATACCAGAGCAATTTGCAACAATTGCGAGTTTGTTTATTAATGTAAAATGTATTAACGTGTAATGGGAGTTGGGGGAGGGGTGACTTATCACAGACATTCATGTTGAACCACGGATTTCTCTCTCCATCAGGGTGGCATCTCCAACATCTTGGAGGAACTGGTGGTCCAGCCCCTGCTGGTGTCCATCAGCGCCCTCACCCTCGCCACGGAAACGGTGCGCAGCATCCTCAAGATCGACGACGTCGTAAGTAGCGATACGTCTTTTAAAACATGAGTGAACTGGGCAGCATGGCTGGTTCTATCCGCCTGATTAAACACTCTCCTGACGCTCTCGGTCCTCTGCAGTTGAACACGCGATAAGGGGGACACGCGCGCGCATGTTTTCAGACGACTGATGGACTGAAGCGCTGCTGCTGAAGGATGTGGGGACCTCGCCAAACACCTTGCCCTGACCAACTGCTCATGAGATATGTCTGTAGATGTTACGTTGCGTAATTTAATAAACTCTCCTCTGTTTTTTTTGGGACACCAGTGTTCTCTTTGCTTCAGTTCATTTTGCGTTCTTTCCCGCCACACTGATGTTTTAAGAAACGAATCAAACGCGCGAGGCACGTTTTGAAAAGTGTGCATGTGCCTGACATGTTCTATAAAGATAAGTTGTCTAGAGCTGTTGGGTTTTTGATACGTGACTCCTAATATCCACTGGACATTTTTATGATCAGAGACGTGTATAAAAAAAAAAATGTGCACGCTTGGTTTTCTGAGGGTTAAAAGGGTGTATTGGGTAAGACGTGTGAAAATGAGGTCTGGGACGGTAAGTAGGTTGAGTTCGAGCGCGCCACACAAGTCCTGAGAAGTGAGGGAAAACGTTTCGATCGCCCTCCAGAGGCCCGGATGCAGCACAGGCCGTAAACCCCCGCCCTCCGTGTATTCTAATGGAGCGAGAGACAAACTAAACACATTACACTTCAAATAAATGTTTGTTTGAAGTTGTTCGAAGCTATTAAAAAAGAAATAAAAACATGGGAGTGACGTCATGATTGACGGCATCACTTTCAAACTTAGAACTCTCATGAATGGTGTGAAAAAATAAAACTAACATGCAAAATCTATTCTATTCATATTCTATTCTTATTACTAAATTCAACATTTCTGCAGCAAGTTGGCACAAAAATAGAACAGAACAGCTTTGTCGTCATAATTTAAAAAAAACAAAAGGGTATATTATGCTGCTGAAAGGAGCGGGCAGTTCGCTTTTATCAGCCTGAGCTGGAGACAAGAATTAATCCGCTTCATCTCGTTTCCTGCTTTTGTCTGGCCCTGTGGGGCTCGATCCCAAACGCCTTGCTGTTGTATCCCTGGTGCACTACAGGGGGCGCTGAGCGGCCTGTCACGCGCCGTAAATAGCGCACTTGAATAAGCAGTGGAACTGGGATTGGGCCGTTGGCTTCCTCACGCGCGACGCCGTTGCTAAGGAGTCCTGAGAGGAATCCCCTTTCCGACTGGGAGGCAGCACCGGGCTCGGGTTCGTTTTAATCCGGTGTTCTTGTTGTTCGTGAACAAAAATGGACAGCTCTCACCGCGCTAACGTGCTCGTGACCTCGTGTCTGAAAACACCGGTGGACCCGCACACTAAAGTCCCGCTGGCGTTACACGAGAGAGCGCGCGCTGCTCCTCAGGGAAGAACGGATGGAGAACAGGTGAGTTCACTGAGGCACTTCCGGTTTAAGGTTCCGGACATGAGCAATTAAAGGATCAATACGCGGTTTTATTTTTGTTGTGTTTTTTTTTTTAATGTACTTGTAAAAAGAAACTGCAAAATGTGTAGAACACTGCTGAGGAACCGTGTTTTAAGTCATGACCTCGGGATGAAAGTAGTATGTTGCTGAGAAAACCCGTTTGGAAAAATCATTTCCGGTCCGGAAGGATTCTTTGCGTTTGAATGGGCCTCCAATTAGTCGTTGTATTGACCCTGGGGGCGGGGTTTTGTGAACATGGGTGGTAATCTGGGTGGGAAGGGTCTATTAGGGCGGCAATGTTTGAGAGAGAGAGAGAGGGGGAAAAAAGACGAATCTTACCCACTGCACCTTTAATGACTTCAAGTGAACAGTTTGACACCTGTTGGAATATTAACAGGTGTCCCCGGGTTCAGTAAAGTAGAGGAAAGATCAACCTGTTCAGCGTGTGGCCACATGCGAGTGTGTAGGGGTTTAATAACTCGCCACCAGCAGGGGGCGCCAGCTTACAACACTGACTTGGGATTCGATCACACCACGAATCATTATATTTTACTCTTTTTTTTTTTTTTGCCTTTGTTTATTTATTCATTTTCATATGATTCATTTACATGCGATTCGTATTCATGCATGGGATTCATTTACATGCCATTAATTTTCATGTGATTCATGCAATACATTTTTGTGATTCATTTTCATGTGATTCTTATTCATGTGATTCATTTACCTTTTCTCCCCTCCCTTCCCCTTCCCAAATATTTCATTGAGAAGAAAAAAAGAGAAAGAAAATAAATAAAAAATGTAAAAGTCCCCCCCGCCCGTTCATCATGGCTGCTCAATAGCTGTTGCTGTCGCTGGTTATATAAAAATTATAGAACAGGCACCATTTAAATAAAGTAAATCATAGGAATATAAATACCCAATTGGAGCCAAAGAGGGTGTCCTTGGGCAAGACACTGAACCCCGAGTTGCTCCCGATGGCAAGTTAGCTCCTTGCGTGGCAGCTCTGCTACCATCAGTGTGTGTGTGAATGGGTGAATGAGACACTACCTTCCCAAAAACAATGAGCGGTCCTTGCTTTGGATTGGCTCAGTTTCCCGCAGACCTGCCGAAGGCCCCGTTCCACCGGAAGTCGTCGTTCCTCAGACTCCTGCTGAACTCTGCCATCTGTCTTCAGGATCCTCAGCCGCCAGCAGCATCTCTCTCATAACATCCATGTGGACAGAGTTTCCCCGCTCCCTTTTACCTGATTAAAGGGGCAGTGTGTAATGTTTAGCACCCTCTGTTGCATGCAAAGTGAGCTGCAATAACAATAGAACAAACTTGTAGATTAAACTTCGATAGCATCGCCTCATCAGACATCACCTCAGCAGCAGAGGTGACCGTTCATTCATATCACTTTTAAGTCTAATCCTGAGGTTTTTCCCAGTTAACGTCTTGAACGACAAACTGACTAACCACTACATGTAACATACATTACCATATAAACAGTCAACCATCATATGTAAATATGATATAAACATACACCAAATTCAACACAAAAATGGTTTACTGACCACAAAATCAAGGTCCTGCCACGGACATCCCAGTCCCCTGACTTAAAACCCATAGAAAACCCGTGGAGTGAACTGAAGATGAGAGTCCACCAGCATGGACCTGGAAATGTGAAGGATCTGGAGAGATTCTGTATGGAGGAACGCTCTCAGATCCCTCACTATGTATTCTCCAACCTCATCAGGCGTTATAGGATAAGAGAGCTGTTATCTTGGCAAAAGGAGTTAGCACAAAGTATTGACCAAAAAGGTGCCAATAATTGTTGCACACCTATATTTAACAAAGATATTTTTTTAGAACCCTGTGTTGTGTTTGCAATTGTTTGATATCGATGAGAGCAGAGCGTTTTTGTGATTTCTTTCCAACAAAAGATCAAAAGGTTCAACCATAAAGACACATTCACAGCGTTTTTTGCTCATATTTACCAGGGGTGCCAATATTAGTGGACGGAGGTGTAAATCTAGCGTCACCTAAACCTCGGATCCCTTTCTCTCTTTCTTTCAGATGGAGTCTGACTCTGAATTAGCCCCAGGCACCGATGATGCTCACGCTAACGTTAGCTGCCCCCTGCCGATTACAGCTCGCTGTAAAATGGCCGATCACATTGACCTGCGTGAGCTGTACTTTTCTAACAAGGAGTACTACAGAAAGCTGGAGCAGCTGAGGAGAGCCCACCTTCACGCCATGGCCGATCTCGAGCTCATGTACCTTAAGGAGCTTGAGCCAAAGGGCACTGTACGTCTGAGCAACTATGACAGAGTTTGTCTGTGAGTTCCTGTGTTCTTTTCTCATGTTAGTGATTTGTTGTCCTGGTAAAGCTTGATCATCAAAACTTCACCAATTGCAAGGGATATCTTGGGGAAAGTCATCTATAACACCTCTCGAACCTTCACATCGGGATGTCTTTCTTTTTCAGTGTGAGGCATGCGTTTGGCAAGTGTCATCAGACAAGCAATACGACCAGAGGAAAACTGAAGAAGGCTCACTCAGCCCACGAGCTCAGAAGCAGCACCTACATGGATGAGGTGCGACGTGACCGAGGTGACCACGTCGATGAAAACATTACAAGAGATCTTCTCGTCTCACCGAGAGACCACATAGAGAACATGTGGCGAGGCTTCTGTGTCGACGAAATGTCCCCACATAAGCGGCAACCTTCCTCAGTGTCGCTAAAGAACCATCCAGGTGACCGTCAAACCACGGTGGAACCAAACACCAGAGGTCAAAGGTCCAGAAAAGGAAAGTGTTCAAAAGAGGAAGGCTGGCGTCCACAGGTGACGGTTCCCAAGCCTTTCCAGATGACACTCCGGGAGACGGAGAAAAAACGCAAGGGGATCAGGTCTCGTTCGGAGATCGAGCGGGAGAATGAGGAGCTACGCCGGGAACTAGATGAGCTGACCGAGTGCCAGCGAAAGTTCCGAGCCACTGTGGTGCCCGCTCATGTGCGCCTACCGCTCTATGACGAACTGCGGGCGCGAGATGAAGCACGCTGTCGGCAGTTACGGGATGCAGAACAGCAGCGCCTCTTCGCAACCCAGAAGCCTTTTAGCTTTCTAGAGAGGGAGCAGATCAAGAAACAGCAGAAGGATCTCCAGATGCTCCTCTCTATTAAGGAGCAAGAGGAGCACAGGAGGAGCCCATTTCGCGCCAAACCCATTCCCCGTGCGGTTAAGGAGGAGGCGTTGGGCGAGCGGCAAAAAGAAGAGCAGCTCTACCGGGAAATCAGGAAAGAGATGCGGGCGACAGAGATGCTCCTGAGCGCCACCGGGCCACGCGGGCTGGCCAGACGTCTCCGTGAACACTGTGCTCAGAAAGAAGAGCAGTCTGAAGACCGCACCAAGCGCAGGAACAGAATCGGCTCCCAGGTGCCCGACTTCGACGCCAGCTATAGGCGCTTCCAGAAGCGGCTTGCGAGCAAGCGGGAATTTCGACCTCTGACAGCTTGCGAACCCTTCAAGCTGCGCACGGTTAGCGTCAGCTCGCGTAAAGAGCGCCTCACAGCCAATCCTGTGGAGGAGGAGAGCCAGAGCAGATTTCGATGCCTGTTTGCTTCACGTTCACCTCGAGCACCTTTGTCCTCTGTGTGTTCATCTCTGTCTGGGAGTCATGAATACTTTCCTTCCAAAATTACTCACGCAGCCAAGAAACGTCAAGAGGCTATTAGGTAACCGCGCCCAGCCTGGTGATTGGTAAACCACGTCCCAACTCGGGACCTTCCAACCCTCAGTCAACTTGACCAGTCTTAGAATTTCTGTGTTTGTCTGCGCTTCGATTCCATATTTTCCCCTTAGATCCTCGGTCCTGTAGCTGTAGCCGGAGTTTTAGAATAAGACTTGCCGATCATGGATAAGATCCCAACCAACTATCAACCAATTGTATGTAAGCACGATCCCTGATCCCTTCACCGACTCTCCCACAACGCCCAGCCCTAACCAGCATCCCGACACGTGTGTGTCCCTGCTTTCTTGCCTCCCCCATCATCCATCCATCCCTCTTAGAAACCCTTCCTCCCAAGTCATCCCTCTCGCTCCAGTCCTGAAAGCAGATCTTCTCCTTTCTGAGTAGAAAAGTTCTCGAGCAGAAGAAGACGGCTGAGCAAGAGGAGGAGAAATGGAAGGAGCAACAGAGGCAGAAGGAGAGAAAACTGCAAAAGCTGATAGCCAAGCGTGCTCAGGCCAACGACCCACACGTGGCCCTGGCACAGATTTGTGAATCCAAACTCAAGGAGTTCAGGTATTCTGTGCTTGGGAACGATGTGTTATTTAAGTACTGTTGTATGGTGGTGTGAAGGCTCTGAGCTTACGTGGAATATTGAGTTCATTCGGTGACTCTACAGTAACTGGGTTGTTTTTAAACCCGTGTTAATCTTTTTCATGCCAGTTTCACTTGAGCATTTATGCTTAAATCTTACCCAGGAACATCCTGTACTAGAGATGCACAAGCAAGACAGGTCACGTGTTCTATACACTGTGCTTACCTCAGTGATTACATTTACATTTTAAAAGATGTATAAAAATTCATACAAAATATATGTTTAAATTTAGATTTCGTCACTCAAAATACATACAAAAACTAGGTCCAAACATGTTTTGGGTGAAGTATCTTTTTCATGCTTTCTCTTGAAACATAACGTTTAGACAATAGGGTACAGTACAATCACAGCAGTTTTTCTTGCATTAAAAAATGTAAATATACTATTAGAGAAGCCTGGTGTCTTTTTTCTTTTTCGGCTCGTCAGTTTAAATTCATGAACACACATACGACAGTCGGGCGTACAGTGGCACGTTCGCCTGTTCGCCTCACACCTCCAGGGTTGGGGGTTCGAGTCCCACCGGGGCCATGTGTGTGTGGAGTTTACATGTTCTCCCCGTGCTGTGGGGGTTTCCTCCGGGTACTCCGGTTTCCTCCCCCAGTCCAAAGACGTGTTTTTTGTAGGCTGATTGTGATGGTGTCCGTAGTGTATGAATGTGTGTGTGAGTGTGTATGTGATTGTGCCCTGCGATGGACTGGCACCCTGTCCAGGGT
>JAOUWY010000045.1:16039091-16054223 GCA_025728095.1 Prietella phreatophila | reverse complement strand
CCGATCTCGCGTACACCGATTGTAGCAGAGCTGCCATGCAAGGCGCTAACTTGCCATCAGGAGCAACTCGTGGTTCAGCGTCTCGCCCGAGGACACTTCGGTATGTGGTGTCACGTGGGCCGGGAATCGAACCACCAACCCTACGATTAGCGGACAACCCGATGTACTACCTGAGCCCCATCTGCCCCTGTGCACGCTATTAAGCGTGCGTTTTCCGCTTCGCCTGTTCGGGAAGAGTTTAGAGTCCGCGTGAATTCAGAGATTCGCGTCGGTTTTCATGAGGATTTCTTAAGAGGGTGCGCTCCGAAACGATTCGCATTTAGACCTGTTCAGATAGAAGCTTATCAGGTGGACGTCGGTGATAAGTTTGTCTTGAGTGCCACAAGCTCTCGCATCCAGACAGTAAAATGACCCCGTGAGGAGCGAGTTTCTTGCAGGTTGTTTTTTCTACGAACCTGGATGTTTGTGTGACGCTGTGTAAATGTAATCCCATCCAAATAGGGCTTTAGCTAGAAAAAGCGGATACGGGGGGGACACCCCGACACCCCCATACCCCAACACACTTTCATCAGATCTTGATTTTGCTCTGTCGTGACTGCCCCACAGCTCTATGCCAGCAGATATGACCATGTTAGCGGACCATACAGCCCGGCAGCTGCTGGACTTCTCTCAAAAGCTGGACATCAACCTGCTCGACAACGTGGTCAACTCCATGTACTACGATGTCGGCTCTCAGGTAAAACTCGGCATACTCGGCATACTCAAACCTGTCTGAGACGGTTTTCTTTAAGAGATACTCATCTTTTTTCCTTTAGAACACTAAAAGTATATAATGACGATAAACGTGAATTAAACTAAACCTTTTCAGCAGCTCGCACCCGTTTCCCCAAAGCCCTTGCACACAGTGGAACATTTTGGATATAAACATAAGTTTGTGCTCGTGCATCACTGTCGTGCTTCCGTGCTACACAAGATCCGCTTGGTAAAGTTTGCACGTTATAATCTTAGGGGTATTTAATATAAGACACTCCCATGCCACAGTGAGCACAATTTTTCTTTATTTATTTCTCCAGCCACCCCGAAACAAAATCAAATACTTGTAATAAATTTCGCTGCATCAAATCGAGTTTGTGTGCGAGTGCGTTTTGTGATCTGTCCTACTGTACGTCATCATTATGTTACATACTTAAAAAAATGAATGCAGACAACCGTTTAGCTCAGTAATCTGATTCTTCAGCAATTATTCGTACGGTTTACAATGATAAAAAATGGAATACAAGAAAAATAAAAGTACAATAGAGATAACCGAGTAGAACATGCACTAATTAGCTGTAAAATAGATTATTGACTGATTTCACCGTAGACTCTGCGTTTTCACAGCATCCCTTCACGTCTCTTGAAAAACATTGGCTTTGAGATGAACACTCGGTCACACCGTCTCGTGAATAGCAGCTTGTTTATGTGTGAATAAGGATCGTTAATTTTGTCCTCTCTCTTTCTCTCGCGCTCTGCGTATCCTAGCAACGGCTGGCACAGGAAGTCCTGACTAACTTGAAGGATCACCCGGACGCATGGACCAGAGTGGACACCATCTTGGAGTTCTCTCAGAACATGAAGACCAAAGTACGTGAGGATGGATGTGGATGTGTTTACAGTGTCAGTGTAGAAATGACACACTCTTCGTTTATTATTTAATTTTTTTAAGAAGCAGTTTGGGAGGGGAAACAATTTAAAAGTCTCATGTATCCAGCAGAGAATCTATTGTATCTGGGCTTCCTGAATGTTTTCTGCAAACGTCTCATTTTCCTTGCTCACTCCAGATTTATAAAACAGGACTCCTGGAACATTTTGTTATGTCAGTAGCGTGTGTATGCGTATCGTAAGTGACTTAAAATCTAAATGAATATTCCTTGCACAGATTTACCAGTCTGAAAGGAAGCGTTGTGGCGTTATAGGAAATTAATCCATGCTGGGGTCGTGTGGTATGCTCTGTACATTCTCTAGAAAACATTCCTCTCCGATGAGTTCTGTTTCTCTTTAAACATTCCGCCACCGTCTTTGTGATTGTCGTCATGATCTGCATCTCGGTTAGAATTCTCAGACCTTGAGTGTCCGTAGTATTTGTTGAACTACAAAATCCACAATGCTGGTACGTAAAACCTTCGGTAGGTTTGAAGGCGACGAGAGGTTTTTAAAAATGAAACGCTGACTGTAACAGGACAACTGGTCATTGTTGGTACTCAGTAAAGGTCTAGGATAGTACGTACATATGTAGTTTGAGACACAGGTAGAAATTTTTGTTTTTTGCTCTAGTAAAGACTAATGTAGCATGTATTAACTTTGAGTTTCTCATGACCCCATTTGTGAATCGAGTGACAACCTTAGGTTGTGGTTATTTATTTATTTGTTTGTTTGTTTGTTTGTTTGTTTGTTTTGGGCTCCCGTGATTCTCCTAATCCCGACTTTTTACGTTCACAGTACTACGCCCTTCAGATTCTGGAGACCGTCATTAAAACACGCTGGAAAGTTCTCCCGAGACACCAGTGCGAAGGTAAAGTTCCTTCTCGCTCGTGCACACGATCACTCTTTTATTTTTCTTTACATGTACACTGACCAGAGTGAACAATTAAAGGAGCCGTTTATGATGCTCGGATGTTCTTACATTAATGATTTGATTATCACAAGTTCAAAGATTTGCAGTATTTTTTTTCCCATGCAGTACATTTTAGCTAGCTAATTCATTGCATACATTTCTAGCTTAAATTATTTGATTTTTTTTTTTCTGGCCCTGAAATTAGCCCCGCCCCCACCTGGAAACGGCCTCCGCATTTCTGTCCTCAAATCTCATCATAGCAAAACAAAAGCCTTTTAAATAGAAAGGAAATTTGTTTTTATGGAAGACTAAATGAAATGCAGGAATTGCGCACTTTTCTTTCTGTATTTTCTTTCTGATTTGTAAATCACGTCAGCTGTAAGGAATACTTGTTTTTTTTTTTCATTCCATTTCTTTTAGGAATTAAGAAGTACGTCGTGGGGCTGATTATCAAGACGTCCTCGGATCCTTCTGTAGTCGAGGTAAAGGCTTCTAATGTCTAAACGCGCCTAATTTCCGTTCTCACTGACTTCTGTGAATGTAGCTTCAGATGATACTCGTGCGAGTGAGGGACTCGTTTATTCTTATAAACGCGGTTTACCGATTATTTCTGTTTCAGAAAGAGGGGGTTTACCTGGCAAAGCTGAATATGATCTTGGTACAGGTGAGCCATCATGCTGTGCGTCTTCACAAGTTCAACAAGAAGTAATGAAATAAAATATATGTTAATATCCCTATTAACACGTGTGCCCCGGCCCAGATCCTGAAGCAGGAGTGGCCGAAGCACTGGCCCACGTTCATCAGCGACATTGTGGGAGCGAGTCGCACGAGCGAGAGCCTCTGCCAGAACAACATGATCATCCTGAAGCTGCTCAGCGAGGAGGTGTTCGACTTCTCCAGTGGACAGATGACTCAGGTCAAAGCCAAGCACCTGAAAGACAGGTACTGTCACGTCACAAGTCCTCTACAGATTACGGTGGATCGGTTCGTGTTATGTGGTCCATGTTTAGCGACGATGATTGATCTAGGATTTCTCAAAGATCTAAGGTCTTTAATGTTCTCTTGCAGTATGTGCAACGAATTCTCCCAGATTTTTCAGCTTTGCCAGTTTGTCATGGTAAGGATTTAAAAAAAAAAAAAAAAAAGAAATATATATATATATTATGTGTGTATGTATGTATATGTAGTTTTTTTTTATGCGACAGATCCCTCTACATCCTTATTAGTATCGGAATAGTGTCTCTATTTCCGTTCACTATTATGTGACGGAATGGTGGAGGTGATTAATAATTTGTGACCTTGCTGTCGTCTGTTCTCTCCCAGGAAAATTCCCAGAATGCTCCACTGGTCCACGCCACACTGGAGACCCTCCTGCGCTTCCTGAACTGGATTCCTCTGGGCTACATTTTTGAGACCAAACTCATCAGCACCCTGGTTTATAAGGTAACGGCGTCGCGATTTTAGGCCGGTTGTTTCACAACCATTGATAAACCAGACCTGAACAAGAATGACTGACTTATTCATTACCACCATTCTGCATTTAAAAAAATTCAAATAAATAAATAACCCAAACATTATATTTAATAAATGCTCGTAAGTATATTGTCACCCAAAATGTGTCTCTCAAGTCTTATTAGTCTTATTCATCAGTGAAGTTCTGTTTCGTGACTCGAGCAGGAACCAAAAGAGTTCCTGTAACTGCGGCCATCAAACAAAAATTATTCCTGGTTTGCCTGATGGAAGCTCTTAAGTTATGGGGGGGAAAAGTTCCTGGGTTCCATAAATAGTTCTTTAAAAGATTTCAGCTTCAGAACGTGGTTCCTGGGAATTTGAAAGGGTTCCTATGTTTCCACAAACGGTTCTTGAAAAGATTTCAAAGTTTCAGAAAAGGTTTCATGGTATTTTAAAGGGTTCCTGGGTTTTCAGACATGGCTCCTAAAATGGTTTCACAGTATAATTTATTTACCCTTTGATCTGTAATAAACTGAACGTTGAAAATATGACAATGAAACTTTTTCTCTTCTTATTTTTATTTTTTTTTTAAGCTTCATGTTACAAACCTGCATCCTCTCACAAAGGCGCATTTGCATTGGTGATGCTTGCAACTGCGTAAGAACCAGAGGAACATCGTAATAGAGTGCAAGCTGTTCTAGTAATACCTCCTGCTACTGGTACGGTGGTCAAGCTGGCACTCTGACACAAGCGTTACTCGCTCTGTGTGGCCTGTCATGTGGGTAAAGGTGTTCTGTGGTGTTATGTAGTGTGTGTTTATTTTGTTTTTCAGTTTCTGAACGTTCCGATGTTTCGAAACGTGACTCTGAAGTGTCTGACGGAAATCGCCGGCGTCAGCATCAATCAGTACGAGGAGCAGTTCGTCAGCCTCTTCACTCTAACTATGATGCAGCTCAAACAGGTAACACACTTTCAAGACACTGCCTGAGTCTGGCTGTATAAGGAATGGGGGTGGGGGTGGTCATGAGTGAAATGTCTGAGTTTTTGATTGACAGATGCTGCCTCTGAACACGAACATCCGCATTGCGTACTCGAACGGGAAAGATGACGAGCAGAACTTCATCCAGAACCTCAGCTTGTTCCTGTGCACCTTCCTCAAAGAGCATGGGCAGCTGATCGAGAAGAGGCCCAACCTGCGGGAGACACTCATGGAGGTACATGCATATTCACAGCGGTCTTGATAAGCATGATGGGTAAAATTACACTTTTGAATATAATGTGTGCTCAAATATAGTATACAATTGTGATTTCATTATGAAGTAATGTAGCAGGAAGTTAATTAGCTGATCGGTTGGATCAGCAGGGTATTGGCACTTCAAGGAAGCCCTGCTCTAGGTGTTTAACGCCATACTCCATAGAAAACTAGGTGGTGATTTAAAAAAAAAAAAAGAATTTACCTCTTCTTTTTCTTTTCCACCCCCTCACTGTCATTCTTCTCAGGCTCTCCACTACATGCTGCTCGTGTCAGAGGTGGAGGAGACTGAGATCTTCAAGATCTGTCTGGAGTACTGGAACCACCTGGCAGCTGAGCTGTACAGAGAGAGTCCGTTCAGCACCTCCACCTCACCACTGCTCTCTGGAAGCCAGCACTTTGATGTCCCCCCACGCAGACACCTGTACCTGCCCGTCCTCTCCAAGGTGAGGCTTCTTCTTACTCAAACAGACGCCAGATAGGGCTGTGGACCACGATAACGGTTGTAATGTAGACTCTATATGTCATGTGTGTGTGTGTGTGTTGAGTGCGGTAGTAACGCTGCGCTTTACCACCACGGCAGGTGCGTCTCCTGATGGTGAGCCGCATGGCTAAACCGGAGGAGGTGCTGGTGGTGGAGAACGATCAGGGTGAGGTGGTGAGGGAGTTCATGAAGGACACTGACTCGATCAACCTCTACAAGAACATGAGAGAGACACTCGGTGAGCAGCATGTCAAATTATGGCTTCATCGTGACTAGCAAGTGGAAAAAAAAATTCCATAAATGCTTCTTGGAAAGATTTCAAGGTGTCAGAACAGGGTTTCTGGGAATTTCACAGGGTTTGTAGGTTCCATAAATGGTTCTTAGAAAGATTTCAAGGATTCTGGGAATTTGACAGAGTTCCTATGTTGCCCTTTAAACCTGTTAAAAAGGAGAACGTAACAGAGCTTTTCTCACGGTTTGTAGTCTACCTGACCCATTTGGACTACGCGGATACGGAGAGGATCATGACTGAGAAGCTGCACAACCAGGTGAACGGTACGGAGTGGTCCTGGAGGAACCTGAACACGCTGTGCTGGGCCATTGGGTCCATCAGCGGAGCCATGCACGAGGAGGATGAGAAGCGGTTCCTCGTCACGGTCATTAAGGTGATTTAAGTCAGTGTGAACAGATCAGTTGAGCTTTTGTATTTGTAGATGTGTTTATCTGAGTGAGTGTGCGTGCACTTCAGGACCTGCTGGGGCTGTGCGAGCAGAAGCGAGGGAAAGACAATAAGGCCATCATCGCCTCCAACATCATGTACATTGTAGGGCAGTACCCACGGTTCCTGCGTGCCCACTGGAAGTTCCTCAAGACTGTCGTAAACAAGCTGTTTGAGTTCATGCACGGTGAGTTGAGCAAGATGCTTCGCACTCCACTTTCACGTGATGTTCTCGGACGCTCACCGGGGTTTGCTTCGTCTCACAGAGACGCACGACGGTGTGCAGGACATGGCGTGCGACACCTTCATCAAGATCGCTCAGAAGTGCAGGAGGCATTTTGTTCAGGTGCAGGTCGGCGAGGTCATGCCCTTCATTGACGAGATCCTTAATAACATCAACACCATCATCTGCGACCTGCAGCCACAGCAGGTCAGTGTGTAACGTCCGACGCCTTGGGTTTACTTTATTTATATACGTGTGTGTGTATATACGACTGAAATCTACATCTTTTTAAAAGTTTTGCGGCTTTTAGATAGTATGAATGTTTAATAAGCCTAAACCGATTATAAGTTGGTGCGCTCCAAAACAAAATTCGCATTTAGACGATATACACATTCACGTCGGCTTCTCGGCTCACATTTTCTGTCCAATCAAACTCTCTCTCGAGAACGAGAGAGAGAGAGAGATGTCCTGCCTCCAATGTTATAAAAATCAACTGTACTAACTGTTAACCTCTGGGCTGTGAGGTACGCTAAACTGGCTGCTTTAAAAATGGGGGGAGGGGCACTTAATGTGATGTCCTGCCCTGACTTCCTGTTTCCGTGGAAATTACGGTCACGTTCATTTAGGCACTCCAGTACAGTTCGAAATTGCTTTTATTGTTTCTATGCTCTAATTTTAATTTACTACTAGATTATAGTTAGTCATGGGTTTAAAAAAAAAAACCTGTTTAACCTGAACACCCCACCCCCCAATGTTGTGTAGGTGCATACGTTCTACGAGGCTGTAGGCTATATGATCGGTGCTCAGACAGACCAGGCAGTGCAGGAGCACCTGATTGAGAAGTACATGCTGCTCCCCAACCAGGTGTGGGATAGCATCATCCAGCAGGCCACCAAGGTGAGTCTGGGGAAATCACTGCCTATGTCACTTATAACCCTTAAGATGCTTAAAAAAAAGAAGGAAAAAAAAGCCATTTTTCCCCTCCATCCTGCTTCAAATGGCTGACGTTTATGTCTTCCGTCAGAACGTGGATATCCTGAAGGATCCGGAGACGGTGCGTCAGCTCGGCAGCATCCTGAAGACCAACGTGAGGGCGTGTAAGGCTGTGGGTCACCCGTTTGTGGTGCAGCTGGGACGCATCTATCTAGACATGCTGAACGTCTACAAGTGTCTGAGCGAGAACATCTCCTCTGCCATCCAGACCAACGGTGAACAGCAGTCTTTAAAGATCTGGTTTTCATTAATACATCTTCCAGATCTAAAGCTTATTTTCTCAAGTTTTAGTTTGGCTCGAGAGACAGAAAACTAAGCGGAGTGCTTGTGTGATTAGACTGTTTAGATGTTTAGACCCTTATACAGTGGACCAGCGAACATCTTAAAGATGATACTTATCTCTAGTTCATTTTTTTCTCTCACTCTCGTTCTTTCTGTCTGTCTCTCTTTCTCTCTTTAGGTGAGATGGTAACAAAGCAGCCTTTGATCAGGAGCATGCGCACGGTGAAGAGAGAAACTCTGAAGCTCATCTCGGGCTGGGTCAGCCGTTCCAACGATCCCCAGATGGTACGAGACTCGAAATACAACACCGCTAAATACATCAGTAAATAAATCAGTGAAGTATTATACAGCTCAGCTTTTGTGTTTCAGCTCCTTATAGTAAAAAAAAAAAAAAAAAAAAAAAAATCAACAACAAAAACACATCGACTGCTCAGAACAGCCATTTCTGTCCTGCTGATTTCTGAAGGCTGACCTTTATTCCTGTCTGGTGCTCAGGTCGGGGAGAACTTCGTCCCCCCTCTGCTCGAGGCCGTGCTGATCGACTATCAGCGGAACGTCCCTGCCGCTCGAGAACCCGAAGTGCTCAGCACCATGGCGACCATCGTCAACAAGCTCGCAGCCCATATTACTGCGGAAATCCCCAAGATTTTCGACGCTGTATTTGAGTGCACCTTGAACATGATCAACAAGGTCAGGAACCTTTTTGGATATGTTGCATCAGTGATCTAGCTAAGGCTACATCACGACACCACCTGTTCTTTTCAGACGCTTTGAATATCGGTCCATATCGATACCCATCCGATTGATCTTATTTATTTTCCTTTCTTTCTGAACTGCTGATCTTTTAAAATGATTTTTGCAAACTACAAACAGCAGAAACGCCCCAAGTCTAAATTCAAAACCGATTAAATCTCTCAAATCAGAGCACACCTAAATAATAACGCTTTCTCTGCAAATATTACATTTTTATTTATTTGTTTGTTTATTTTTATTATCCAGGACTTCGAAGAGTTCCCAGAGCACAGAACACACTTCTTCTACCTGCTGCAGGCGGTGAACTCGCACTGCTTCCCTGCGTTTCTGTCCATCCCGCCCGCGCAGTTCAAACTGGTGCTGGACTCCATCATCTGGGCCTTTAAGCACACCATGAGGAACGTCGCTGACACAGGTACTGTCAGGTCCTCGGTGACGTCATGTGAATGAAGGAAAGCCCTTTCGGTTGTTGATTATGATGATGGTGTTAATATCTGCTCCGTGTTCCCGTCGTCTCCCTGTCAGGTCTACAGATTCTCTACACGATGCTGCAGAACGTGGCTCAGGAGGAAGCTGCGGCTCAGAGCTTCTATCAGACGTTCTTCTGCGACATCCTGCAGCACATCTTCTCGGTCGTCACCGATACGTCCCACACGGCAGGTGAGCGACACGGCGGACCCAGAGTAGTGGTGTTTTTCTACTTGGTAACTGGAAATGAGCACGAAGCCCTCAGTGGTATAATAATGAGTAAATTGTGGCTTGATTATTATTAACCAGTTTAAAAAAATAACACTCGATGATCAATTATAGTGTTCCAATGCCTTTATGGTTTTTCTAAACTGCACTAAACAATGAAATGGAAATCAAAAAGCTAACAAGATTGGTTTAGATGGGCTGGAGCATTCTTTTTAAAGGAACAGCTTGGTTATTAAGCGAAAAAAACCAAACAAACTGGTCTTTTCGGATGCTTTTAGAGCTCCGTGCATCTTGAACCCATGTCATTTTGGTGTCGGTGAAGGAGGTGTGGCTTGAACTACACTACTGGTCAAGAGTTTGGAGACACTCGTGTTTCTCGTGATCTTTAAAAAGCTTTTGATCCGAAGGTGATTAAAATGTTTGAAACCGGTGTCATAGGCAGAAATATAATCGTGCCAACGTATTCGCTTCATTCTTTAGAAAACATCATATATTATTTTTAAACGGACGACTCTGAGGGAAATATTTCTGACACGCAGCCGATAAGAATACAGCGTAGGCGCGAACTCCTTTTAATACTGTTTATAAGCCATCGCAGGGAAATTCCTCAAGGAATCGGTCGAGAAAACGACAAGAATACGTTTCTGGAAATTCTTGGCATAAAGGGTGTCTACTTTGAAGATGCTAAAATATTCGATTCTGATTTATTTAAAAAAAAAAAAACGTTTATCATAACATAATTCCTATAGTTCCATTTGTGTTACTCCAGAGTTTTGATGACGTTATTCTAAAATGTGGGAAATAAAAAGAACGTGTGCGTGTGTGTGTGTGTGTAAATGTTTGACTTGTAGTGTAGATGGTGTGGACATGCACGAAATTTTTTTATTTTTAATTTTTTTTTTTACTTTCCCCCTCCAGGTTTGACGATGCATGCCTCCATCCTGGCCTACATGTTTAACCTAGTCGAGGAGGGGAAAATCAGCATAACCCTGAACTCCAGCACCCCCGTCAACAACCAGGTGTACGTACAGGAATACGTGGCCAACCTGCTGAAAACCGCCTTCCCACACCTACAAGAGTAAGACCTGCACAAATGCAAATTTTTTGTGTGTGGGTGGGTGGGGTGTTTCTAATTCTGAGATTTGTTATACAACAGATTTTTTCTTTTCTTTAAAAGAAAATCTTGGAGTGTCATTTTTTTCCCAGCACGTGTGTCGGTTGCTATAGGGACGTTACCGGGCGTAGTCCGCTACACTGCTGATGCAACTCCTGTTGTTTTTCTGTTCCAGTGCACAGGTGAAAGTATTCGTAACCGGGCTGTTCAGCTTGAATCAGGATATCCCTGCGTTCAAAGAGCACCTTCGGGACTTCCTAGTGCAGATCAAGGTATCCCTTATACTCTGATATTCATCCGTGCCCCAGACCACCTCCGAATGTAACCCCGTTCACTTAGCGGTCCGATCACCAATGGCTCGCTTTAACCGAGTCGGACATCTCATGAGCTGCTTTCAGTCCGAGCTTCGATACGATACCGGTTTTACAATAACATTGATCATAACGCGGATATAATATCTTCATATCATCAACAGAACAGACACTGAATAAATTTAGATACCGGGTGTCGTTGCTCGTTACTGATCGGATTAGATTCAGGTTCAGACCAGCGAGTACGTGTACTGGATATTTGATTAGATTTGTTTAAGATTTGTTTGGTCGTCTTTACAGTGTGTGTTTTTCCCCTGTTCTCTAAGAAGTCGTGTTTTATTTCCGTGTGTGTTTAGGAGTTTGCCGGCGAGGACACCAGCGACCTGTTCCTGGAGGAGCGAGAGACCTCGCTGCGTCAGGCTCAGGAGGAGAAACACAAACTCCAGATGTCCGTGCCGGGAATCCTCAATCCTCACGAACTGCCCGAGGAAATGTGTGACTGAACTCCGCGTGCACCGGAGTGGCTTTTTGGACGCAGGAAGCAACGGACCGCGAACAAACGTGTCTGCGTGCGTGTGTGTACATACAGAGAGATTGCAGTAGAATGAGAATGGAAGAGGAGTGTAAATTTCGACTAAACCACCTCCCAAATGTCCAATACTCCACCCATGTACCATCAGAGTCCCCGCCCACTTTTCCTTTTTCTTTTTTTCTTTTGTAATAAGGAGAGAACTGATGCACTGTAATTACTCCCATGTTAATAAGTTGTGTTGGGTGTGTCTAGTTTAGTTTCCTCTCACATAATAACGTGTTCACACATTCGAGGACAGTTTAATTTAAGCTCCGCCTTCCATCAACTCTACTGGTCTGTTTGTTCATTTGTAAAATAGATGAATTAACGCAGGTTAATGAAGAGACGAAAGGAAGAGGAGTGACCCACGGAAAGAGGAATGGCACTGCAATTGAATGTAATGGCTCACGTTCAGAACTGAAAGATGCTGCTCTTTTTTTCCTTGCTTTAGATCGTCGTTTTTACACCTTTTTTTTTTCTCCAGTTTTGCTTATCTTTTGTTTTGGGCTTATGGTTTTGTTTAGTTTTTTCGAGCGTGTTTGCGGGGAGGGATGCGGCTCCGTTCCGGTTCTCGCTCTGCGTTTGTTCGGAATGAAACGGACTCGAAGCAGATGTTGCCAACGGCGATGAAGGGTTTGTTCATATCGTCCTGTTTATAACACTGTCTTAGTACTACGGGAACATAAAGTTGGATATTTTTACAAAAAAAAAACCACACAAAAAACCCGTGTCTTGATTATTTATTGTACAGATTATTTTCGCCCAATGTGTAACTCATTCAGAGATGTACAGGAACACGGCGTTGCTTCATTTTGATTAAGCGCTGGTTTCAAAATTATCGGCACCCTCCCCTGGAGGGTGTAACGGCATGAGCTGCTTGTGTCTTCACACTCGTAGAGGATCTCCATGTGCAACGTTTCCAAATAATTTGTTCTTAGCTTTGTGGACTTTCTTTCATTTAGACTGCAAGTTTTTGTTGTTGTCGTTTTATTCGGGTTCATATATAGAGACTGGCAAAATATTGATTGTTTCCTGTACTCATGTGTGTTGATTTGAATATACACGATGCAGCCGAAAGTTAGTGGACACCTAATCGTCACACCTGTATGTCTAGATTTTTTTTTTCTTTCTTCTTGGAAGGCTTTCCACTAGATTTCAGAGTGTTGCTGTGGAGATTTGTTCATTCAGCTACAAGAGTGTTCGTGAGCTGTGTTGGGGTTTGAGGATGATCCACGTGTGGCTGTGATGGGCAGGTGTGCACTTACTTTTGGTCATGCACGGGATCGTTTTCTTCTTATATGACCACGTCTCGACCTCATCGGGCTTGAAACGAAATCCCAGCACTCTGCAGAGGCTGTTATGGCACCAGTGTGTGTAAGAGCCCCTGGACCACCGTCTGCAAAACAGCCAGAAGGTGTTCATGATCGCCACCATGTTTACCGTCACGAGTTCTTAACTTGTAGCCCCCTTTATTTCATTTTTTAAATCGATCCCGAGGCCGTGCGCGGGCGTGCCTTTGACTTCGTCTAACCCCGATGTGAAGCGGATTGGATCCATTAGCCCTCAATGAAGTTCACATGCTGAATTTTCTGAGCTGTTTTCGTGCAAATCTTGAACAGCTGTGTGTTATGGAATAAAGTGCTGATTTTGGGGGGGGGGGGACTTGATGTTGGGTAGGATGCTCGTGCGGCGAATTCCAGGCAAATCTTAAAATGTTCAGATTATGGCTCTAGATGGGTTTAACTGCTTGTGTGTTTTTATTTCGACGAAAGTTTCAAATGAAAACGTAACCCTGAGACGTTCTACTGCATTAGAACCCGCAGTACCTGACGCTAGTACTGTATTTTTACCACGCATACGTGCTACTGCCGCCATGCGAGTGGCTTTGTGCACACACTCGTTTGTCTTCCGTACATCTGGAGGATTAAAAGCAGCATCCGCTAGATGGCATGAAACAACGTTTCTCTTCAAACCCTCCTGCCGTCGTCGTGACTGTTGTCGTGAGCTGCGCATCAAATCCAAACCCCATCCATCTTCAACCGCTTATTCCTTCAGGGTCACGGGGAACCTGGAGCCTATCCCAGGGAGCATCGGGCACGAGCCGGAGTACACCCTGGACGGGGTAATTTGTGCATATTTTAGTATGTAAACAAAACTGCCGTAACTACTAATCACAATAATTACAAAAAGATGTCTGGTAGATGATGGCAGTCAATGAAGAAGAGGGTGGATGAGGAAGTCTGACGACGTGAAGAACAAATGGAAAGACCTTCGAAGCAAATGGAAATCTTTAAATAAGTCCTCCAGCTCACTATAGATCCAGTTCGTGTAGTCTGGATATTAGACGTGCCATTGTTTTTATTTTCACCTTGCTCAAGACTTTTTCACTTTACCTTCACACAGCGGTAGGGTTTAGTCTTTGACATAGCACTACGCCTAGCTGGGCATACAGGTCTTAATTCTAAGGTGCATTTTACATCCAGCCTAGTCTTACCACTGGGGGTATATCCAGCTGCTGCAGCCATATGGGACTACATTTGTCTCATACGTGTTGACTAACTTTTTATAGAAAATATACGACGAGAGAGAAGAAAAACGCTCTGAGACTGAAAACGGTGAAGTCGGAACCAGGAATGTGACGCAGACTTCCGATATCTCATTAAAATGGACATTTTTAAACGGTTCGTTTACTCTCCAGGTTTACGTTAAGCATTCTGGAACAAACTTTTTGTGTGGGCGGGGCTTACGAGCAATTTGCTCTCGTTGGCTAGTGAGATTTGGACGGACCGCGCCCTGACCTGGAACTACAAACTTCCGTAGTGTGAGTTTTTGAGAGCGTTCCGGACGCGGTTCTCTGCACAGTCATAGTGTTTGTACTTTCTAGTGGAAATTGATGACCGACTTGCTCAGCGTACGAGTTCGTAATTAATATTTCAGGTTTGCGTAATCTCATAACGATTAATATTTCGAGATGAGCTCTCAGGAGTGTCCTCGTCGTCGATCCAAATCTCACTAGCCAATGAGAGTAAATCGCTGTTAAGCCCTGCCCACACGTGAAAGCTTTCGCCAGAATGCCTTGCGGCGCGCAAACGAAAAGTTTGACAACGTGAGACTCCGGCAGCGCGTTCATGAACCACCGTCAGTGGAATCGAAGCGTAGAAAATGGTTGTTAAAGAACGCGGTTCATTCGAAGAGCACTGTTTTATTTTTGCCACTGCGTTCACCGTTTTCATTCGAAGAGTGTTTTTCTTCCCATTCGTTGTATATGTTTGTTCGTTTCTTAAAAAAAGTTATGTTCAGTACTTTTGGCACAAATCTAATTCCATATAACTGGCCCTATACTAATATAACAGCACGCCCTGTCTGTATTTACCCCATTAAAACGGCAGCCGTGGAAGTAGTCCCGGCTTTAAGGCAAATCACAGGTTTGTATCAGCGCGTGTGTTCTAATACGCGTGCTAATACGCTAATACGCGTGCTAATACGCTAGCTAATATGCAAATACGCACGCTAATAGGCTAATACGCGTGCTAATGCGCTAATACGCACGCTAATACGCGTTCTACTGCGCAAATACGCACGCTAATACACGTTCTAATAGGCTAATACGCGTGCTAATGCGCAAATACGCACGCTAATACGCGTTCTAATAAGCTAATACGCGTGCTACTGCGCAAATACGCACGCTGA
>JAOUWY010000045.1:15966540-15977974 GCA_025728095.1 Prietella phreatophila | reverse complement strand
TCAAAGCTATGTTTACCTGTACATTGAATGAAAAAAATAATAATAATAATTAAGAACCACGACAAACTTTGATTCTGTAAAGAATCTTCTAATTGTTGCCTGGCCTTGTAAATGAGAAGATTGAGAAGTGAAATATATATGTCCAATATATGTATACAGTATATATAAAAGGGTAAAGCCGATGTATACTGTGTATATATATATATATATATACACACACACACACACACACACACACACACACACACATGAATCTACTGTGTATATACATATGCTGTATATGTATATAGACTTTATGGTGCTTTATCAGACACGGAGGATGTGTGGCTTGAATAAAGCACACCTGATGGAACTGTTGGAGCTATATTTTATTTACCGAGATGCATTCCATAATCTATCTAATGTCATTCTTGCTTTTTCTTTTCCATTCGTTTTTCTTTCAGTTTTTTTGCCTTGATTTATTTTAATATAGGATAACTTAATAAAGTTTTAATATGATTTAATTATGAAGCAAGTCACCATGACCGACTGAAATTTCTTTGAATCACGTCTTTGACGGTCCGTTGTGTTGTGTTTATTGCACAATCCCACAGAAGTCCTTTTATTTATTTATTTTTTTAAATACATGTTTCAATGCACAGAGAGAGATTTAATTAGGTTTAATTACATTTTTACAGACAGAGGAGGAAAAAAAAAAGAACAATGCTAAAATATGAACCGTTTGTAGAGTTTTACAAGACACAAGGGTCGCAGTTCACAGGAAGTACGGCTGGAACCATCAGGCGGTTCATCGTTTGATTATAAATAGATTCTTCGCTCCAACAGACCAACGACTGTTGTGTGGAAAATAATCGTTAAATATGATTTCAACCGACGTGCAGACTGTAATTGGTTAGCAAGTTGATTTGCCCTCGGCGTGCGAGCGCATGTGTTCACCTGTCGCGCCGAGGCTGTTCGATCGAAGCGGATTCCATGATCTCTCCGAGTATCGAATCGTCGCTTTAGTTTTATCGAGCTCGTGTGGAAGCCTGACGTTTACTCCTCTACTCGGAAGGTAAGTGCGTGATTTACTACATGTGGAAATGTTCACAATCAGGGATTTCTAAAAGTATCGCTGCTGGAAAGAAAGAAAGAAACAAATTTTAACAACCCAAAACAATTGAAACCCTACATTGAATTCGTAATGGTTTGAATGGGAATTGTAACGGTCCCTGTGGGTTATCTAATAGTAATTTTGTCGCCCTCTATCGGTGGCACGTTATGTCTCGCGGATACCGTTAACGACTGACTTTATTAATACGTCCTACTATGTAACGGAAACCGCTCGGTAACGGTTGACAGCTCATGGTTTGTAGTGGAAACCATTAGAATTTCTGTGACGGTTTCTATTGTTTGTTTGGGGGATTTTTTTCAGCAGGGGTTACTTTTAATTTGTACTCTTAAAAGAATAATTTGAGCTAAACAAGTTTCTGCTCTACTATTAATCGGTGTATTTTCCAGACTATTTTGTTTTCTATAACGTTTGCACCTGATCCGAGGGAGAACTTAAGGCTAGTTCGTCTTTTTGCCATTTTTCAGGATTATATCATTTTCAATCAAGTCCTTGTTTAAATCCCTTTATCATATCTGGGAGGAAATGTCTATACGTCCATCTTTATATATTTATATCTAAATGTTGAAACATTCACTGTAATTCACGTCAGCACGAGCTAGCATGACGAGGACTTCCTTTATCGTGACTAGCATTTCATGCGTTTTTTGAAATCCATGCTAACCCTCTAACGTGTTTTCTGGAGTAGTAGGATGATGACTAACATGGACACTGCTAACACTGGTTTTTGGAGTGTATCACAGTCTAGAACGTATGGCAACCAGATCTTTCGCCGTTTGAAAAGATGATACCTTTCTGTATTTTATTTGTTTGTTTGTTTATTTATCATTGTTGTGGGTTGTTTTTGAGTCGAAGCAAATCCCTCTCCAAATAAAACCCCCAACATTAACCTTTGGCCCTGGAACAGAACTATGCTTCATTTTGCTGGCTGATAGTGTTTCAGTGATGTGTGTGATTTTAGCTGGTCTTTAGAGGGACGAGGTCACGTCGGCGCAGACGTCTGAAGCGGTCACTTCCACGCTGCTCTCCTGAGGCGCTTCTGATGCTTTCCTGTTGCTACCCCAGCTTTGCTGATCCTTAAACAAACCCCCAGAAAGAGTCATGAATGATAAGTAAGGAGTAACGCACTTGGGGTCATGCAGTGTACAGGAAACGAATCAACTTCCTGGTCGTAGTGACGCACTGAAGTGTTTTATTGCTTTTATACCACATTGTGTTAACACACATCAGGTAAACTTTTCCAAAGGTTTTATGTAGTCAGGACTCATTTCCATTGAATAAGGTTAACCTGTTTGAGACAGCAAACGGTTTCTTTTATCATGACCGTTACCATTGGCGACAGTAGCATTCGGGATGTAGCCTTGACCCGACCGTTCACTTACCTCCGGTTTAGCTTTAACTGCGTCTTCGTTAGTGAAGCTAATTCTTGCTCTGAAGACATTGAGACAGAATGTTAAAAGAGGCTCGATGTCGAACATGCTCTAAAGTCCTTAAAGACGAACCCCGTCGCTTCGGATACTCACACGCTGCATCTCTCGGACTTTGTGATGTTAAAACTTTCTTTATCTGAATCGGTATCTTTAATCTTCTTCAACCTGAGACGGGAGGGAAAAAAGAAATACAATCGGTCTCGTTCAGAAACGCCTCCGTAACTCTACAACCGACCGGCGTTTTCATTCCAGGAAAGTTTGGATGCATGTCTCGTTATGGTGGAGAAAGCCGATCGCAGGTCAGAAGGACATGGTCGAAGTACTTACTTTATCACATAAACCACCACCAGCGTGATGAGTGCGACGAAGCTGAGCGCTAAAAAGACGCCGAGCACGATAGCAGTCGTTTCGGTGGCGTGATCCTGTTCCTCAGATTCTCGCTCCACTTCTTCCAGTTCCACATTCGAGCCGAACACTTTCTCCAGTTCAACTTTCAAGCTCTCGCTCTTGATCTTCAGCTTCCTGTACAAGTTACAGCATATAAGGGTTGCGTTTTGGGAACTTTTCTGCTTAGAGAGAGAATCAATAGATCTATTGCTGTTTTGTGTCGAGTTGAATCGGTATTTCGTGTTAAAGAATTAGCGCCCCCTATTGGTGTCGTCTAGTTTAGTATTTGTCCTTTTAGTGTTGCTGTTTCGGTCTCTCTGCCAGCCCTGGGGTCTCACCATAAGTCTTGGAGTGAAAAATGCTAACACATTAGCATATTAACATGGTGCTAGTGGTAAACATTCAGACTGGTTTTAACTGGAAAAGCTGCTGCTTGTGTTTTGATTATAATTGTTTCACTTTCTGAATTCCCGACACTAATGATGAGTTAGACGAAGACGTGAGCTAAAAGTAACAGTTGTTTATGGTATACACTGCCGACTATGACCGTTACTTACTCGTGGACTTTTTGGGCGCTGACGGCCACGCCATCCGTGTCGACGGCGAGGAAGCTGATGTACGTCTTTGCGTTTATTTCCGTCACACGTGAACGCATCTCGTTTCCGTTCTCGCCTCGAATGCTGATGATGTGCACGCTCCAACCGAGCACCTTCTCCAGAGACCTGAGAGAGAGAGAGAGAGATGGATGGATGAGTGTGTAATCAGACCTGCATGATGCTGATTTGGTGAAGTTCTCTAACTGAATGAAACATGATTCAAGTACAAGCATAACACCAGCACCGGCTTCATGGTAAGAAGGTACGAGAAGAAGGTACGACTGGAAAGTCGACTCCAGGAAATGTTTTATCCTAAAGGGAATGATCATTTTGAACTAGAATGCTTGTACAATCCTGAGTACTCACTTCTGAGTTTCTGGAATCTTCTTCTCGACAGTGTGAAGAGGCTGATTCAGTGCGATCACCACGATGTTCTCGCCGTCGCTGTCTTTCACATGTATCTGGAAGAGTTACGTGAAACAAGCCGAACAAGCAAAAATCAGATCTTCTAGTGTTCTTCTAGCGACGGATCCACGGTGATAATAAAGTAACACTGTGGACACTGAAACCGAGAAAATTCACCTGACCAAGATGTGTTCTTTCAACAAACAAACAAACAAAGAAAACCCAAACAGAAGATGCAGCATTTTGCCAAAGTGACCAGGTTTAGCTGATTCATAGCTGCAGTGGATTGGTGTAGACCAGGGGTGTCCGGTTTTATCCAGAAAGGGCCGATGTGGGGGCAGGTTTTCATTCCAACCGAGCAGGAGCCACACCTGAGTCTATTGAAAGCCAAGATCAAGTGATTAAACAGGTGGAAGCAGGGGTGGCTCCTGCGTGGTTGGAATGAAAACCTGCACCAACACCGGCCCTTTCCCGATAAGATCTGACACCTCTTGCTAGACAGTCAGGACGTCCTCCTCTCTGAGACTTGCCTGTATCTCAGCAGTTGCAGAGAGTCCGTGTTTATCTGTGGCTTTAACGTGAGCGGTTATCCTTTTGCCACCCATTCCTGTTAAATCCAGCACATAGACCTGACCAGAGCCGCTCTCGATTCCCAGCAGTGAACTGGTCTCCTGCAGGGAGTAATGGAGCTCCTCACTGTCCCCGACGTCAGGGTCCGACGCCTGCAGGGAAACAAAGTACACCAGGGATTAGTCCATATTCTAATGGGGAACTCGGCTGAGTGTTACAAAGACAGCCCCAGTGAATGAGGCGTGGCCTCTATGACCGTCACTCCCAAATGGTGGATGTGTGTCCTTACACTCATCGCAACTCTCTCTAAATCACATCAAAACAGCTCAAAATCGTATGGTGTTTAAAAGTTGGAATCTGTGGATGGACACTGGATTGGAGATCCATATCAAATGCGTATCAAAGCAGCACATGACACGGTCTCCTACCTTCACGGTCACTACCGGATATCTGAACGGGGCGGTGCTGATGGTTTCCGCCGTATACGTCTCACGTTCAAAGACGGGAGTCTCGTTCACATCTTCTACCTGAATCACAACCTATTGGGGGCAAATAATAAGAACGTTCACGTCATTCCAACATAATTAAAGCCCAGAGCTGTCTTGACCGTAACCTGCATTTGGTCACATGACTGAATCGTGTTTAGTTTAGTGTTTGGGCCAGATATATATGTGTTAATACCGTAGTTTTAGCTGTATTGGTGTTAGCGGTTGTCCTGGAGTCAGTGGCTTCCACGTTAATGATGTACATTTCCTTGTCCTCCTTATTCAGTGCTTGAAGTGTTTTGATGGCTCCAGTTGAACTGTCCACAGTGAACAGGTCTGTGTGTGACATCAGACTGTAAGTCACCTGGATCAGCTGGATTCCTGTTAGCGCTTTGACCTCGCCGACACTTGTTTCTTTCAGTTCGTTCTCCTTTACTGAGAAGTAGTAGGTGGACTTCTCGAAGACGATGCCTTCAGTCATCTGGAGGGTTCTCACCTCGATCGTGACCGTTGCTATAAAGATGAGAAACACACGATCTACAACCATGTCCGTCTACATTTTCCAGAAAATGTTGTGAGCAGTTGTTGGGGAGAAAGTGGGCGTGGGTTATACACCGTACAGACCTGTAGCGTTTAGGCGTGGCGTTCCGTGATCCTCTGCCAGAACGATCAGCTGTATATCCATGTACTCGGTGATGTTAGTAAGGTCACGAGTCCAGGTGATGGCTCCTGTCTCGGGATTCAAATCCACCATGTCGGAGCCTTTAGAGAACCTGGAGATCAAAAATAGTTCATCTATACGTTTACATTTACTCTTTGGATATCTTTTAGCCAACTACATGTTGTGCAGGCTTTCTCGTTCATAATGGTTCTTGTCCTCTATTGTAACAGCGTTGTTTTTCTCTCAGGTCTGACCTGTAGGCGACGAGAGAGTTGTTCCCGGTGTCTCGATCCGTAGCGGACACGCTTAACGCCAGATCTCCTTTTTTAACATCTTCAGCCAAAACGCGTATTGAGTAGGAAGGCTGACTGAACACCGGCGCGTTGTCGTTAACATCGGTCACAATAACCGTCAGCGTGGTAATGTTCTAGGGGGAATCAAGATCAAATTCGCCTGACTAGCGTGAAAGAAATTGTGCAGTCATACGATACTCGAGGGCTTAAAATAATACGTTTTTGTTATTGGACATAAAGGAAAGACGTCCTGTCGTGAGATTTACAAGTATCTACATGCGTTTCTCTGTAAAGACCAAAGAAAAACTACTTACATGTCTCGATGGCATGCCACTATCGCTCGCCACAAGGACCAAATCATAAATCTCTTGTTTCTCTCGATCTAGTGTCCCAGTCACAGTCAGAGTCCCATCCTGAAAGACAGAACAGTGAGCAAAGTTTACACAGAATCTAAGGTATATTTTGCATTAACAAGAACATGTCTGTGGAAGGAATATGCTTTTGAAAGTGTTAACCTCCCTCACCGACATGAAGCCAAAGACATCACCATAGGAGTACGTGGTTAAGATGACCTCTCCGTTCAAGCCGATGTCACGGTCACTAACTTGGATTTGAGTCAGCTCGCCTGTCTTGTCTTCAGGGATAATTATAGGACTTTGGAACTCTGAATATTGTGGGTTGTTGTCGTTGACATCCAGAACTGTTATGTTGATCTGGGCTGTGGCGCTCAAGCCATTGACGGGCTGATCCACAGCCACCACCTGTGAGGGAACAAATAAAAAGTGGGAGTTTTATATCAGCTGGGAATTAGGTTCTGTTTACAATTTTTCTGCAAATCAAACTGAGCCCAAAAGAAAGGATGATGAAACTGAGTTGAACCTCTAGAACGTAGTTGTCTCTGGTCTCTCTGTCCAGGCTGGAATTACTCAGCAGCTGGACCACGCCTTCTTTGGTAATACTGAAAACGTCACTGGTCAAAAGGAAGTACCCTTTGGAGAATCCACCCTTCAGAGGAAGGAAGCAGGACAGAAAATATTTAAGGGATTTAAAAACAAAAACAAACACTACACTGCTAATACTAATATTCATTGATGCTATCAAAATGTTATTGAATTTTACCCTTAATTTATCAGGAAACCTTGTTGGTATCGTTTTGGTCGAATTTATAAAGCTCTTACTGGCTTCCACAAACAAATTCCTCCCCAATTTGGTCACCTGCCAATTCCCACCCACCATTCACATGACAGCTACCAACCGGGGGAGGGAGACTGACACAGGAGTGAGTGTATGGGTCGTTACACATGCCTTCCCCCAGAAAAAACAACCAATTTTTCTCCCTTAGCTCCTGGTCACAGCTGGCTGTGCCATCATCTGGATACAAATCTGCCAAAATGTGGATGTTCTAACGTTCCTTTACTTCAAATTACTCCCTGTATCTCACCTCATTCTCATCCGTGACCTCCAGTGACACAAGCGGCGATCCAGGAGCTACATTCTCATAGACAGCCACGTCATATTGATCCTTGCTAAACTTTGGAGCTTTATCATTCACGTCTTCCACCAGTACGACCACCGTTGCACTGCCTGTAAGAGATGGACTGCCTCCATCCCTCCCTTCCACCTCCAGGGTATATTTCTTCGCCTTGCCGTAGTCCAGGTTTTGAGCCACGCTTATTGTCCCAGATACGAAGTCTATTAAAAAGGCTGCAGGTGGAGAAGGTGGCTCCTGCTTGGCAATGTGATAGGTCACTTGACCATTGGGACCTTCATCTTTGTCAGTGGCATTGACAACAATCACGTTCATTCCGATGGTGGCATTTTCTAAGACACTAGCCTCATACCGCTGTGTGGAAAAGACGGGGGAATTATCGTTGACGTCGGTTAACGTGACCACCACAGACGCATGTGCTGAGAGGGGTGGGCGACCGTGATCTTGGGCGCTGACTATGAGGTTGTACTTGTCCTGGGTTTCTCTGTCCAGTGCTGCCACTACAATGATTAAACCGGTTTCTGGGTTCATGCTAAACATCCCAGCTGAACCTTCCAGTCTGTACCGTATTTCCGCATTTAACCATGAATCTGCGTCCGTGGCTTGTACGTATGTCACGTTGGCACCAATCTCTGCATCCTCTGGGATGTTAACGGTGATCGAGCTGGAGGCAAACGTAGGACGATTGTCGTTGATGTCCAAAACGTCGACATGAACTGAGGCTTCATCGCAGTTAGTGCCATCCGAAATAGACACCTGGACGGTGTAGTTCCTCTGAGCCTCGTAATCTAGTTTGACTTTTGTCGTGAGCATTCCAGTCAGCTGGTCTATGGAGAACTTGTCTGCTTCCGTCTCGACAGTTAAGGTGACCGGAACCTCAGGGGACATAGATAGGAAAGTCACCTGGAGATCAAAACATGGACATTGTCATCTTTAAACTCTAACTCCTGACAGGAAATACACTTCCTTCTTCCTTCATTTCACCCGCTATGATCTGGTAAATGATTAGCTTTTACAAATCTGAGGATCTGATCCTTTTTACGAATAATAGCCTGGAATATCAGAGAATTATTTGTAATGCAAAAAAGTCGCGTGGTCCAACGTTAACAACACGTATTCGGGAAAGGAAATGTATGGCTCTCATGTCTCGTGCATCTCATTTTGTTCGAACTGGACATAGTTACATATAAAAAAAGTCTTTTAAGAGATTTTTTGTTGTTGTTAGGATTGATTTTATTACATGAAGTGCTTCAGGGGAAAAAAGAAAAGGTTTTGTAGTAAAAATATCAGACGGGTATCGATATCGACTCTACTCAAGGTTCCAGTATGAGTATCAGAAAAGAAATACTGGTATCACGCCAACTATAACCAATCTGCAGCGTGGAATCTAAAACGTCACCTTGACAATCTCCGCCCCCGCCTCTTCCTCTTCCTCTACTTTCCCTTGATATGTTTTTTGAAGGAAATGTGGGCGAGAGTCTCCAGGTGCCGCAATGTCCACCAAAACGGAGGAAGATAGGCTCACACTGCCCCCTGTAGGGATGGAGGGTAATGAAAACTTTTTTTTTTATTCCTTTCTCCAATTCTTTTGAGAGGATGAAACGAACCAGAACAAAAACACCTGACTTACCATCTCTTGCAGTCACGTACAAGAAAAACTGGAGGATCTCGTTCGCCAGAAGTGGGATGGTCTTGTTTAACGAGATCTCGCCTGTGTTTTCATTTATTCCGAAATAGCCCTCTTCGTTCCCAAAGTCGATGAAGTATCTGATTCGCCCGTTCGGTCCCTCATCTAGGTCTGTTGCTTCTACCTGTACATGGTAAAGAGATACCGAAAAGTGTCGAAAGGTTATTTATAATGAACAATTTTTCAAAATCCTTTGCTATGTTAGGACAGACTGAGATATATGCTCGAGAAAAAAGATGCAAATACATGAAAATAAAATAAAAAGTTTTTATTGCTTTCTGGTGGTTTTGTAATAGGTAGTTTTGTGTGTGTGTGTATATGTATATATATAGAGAGAGAGAGAGAGAGAGATTCACATAGGGATTTAAAACAGTAAAAAATTTGTCATTATGTAGTTAAATATAAACACACACATACACGCCCCTGTATAATGGTGTGGTTGTGGTAACCCGAGTTATAAACAGGTCTGAGATAAGAGAATGGTTCCTCTATTGAGGAACATAACCAGATAGCACAAACAATGAGGCGTCACCTTGACAACAAGCATGCCAACAGTCTGATCCATGGGAACTTTGGCCTCATACTTGGTGCTTCCGAAGGCCGGGCTGTTATCGTTCTCATCCGAGAGGGTGATGTTCACGTCGGCCGTCGTGCTGTGGGTGGAGGGGGGGTCCTCTCTTGCCTCGATCTGTTTTGCAGAGAGATGTATGGATGTGGTTTGAATATTCTCAACATTTTATCACAGAAAATGTAAAAAAAACAAAAAAAAAACAAGGTTTTTGAGGACACAGGGATCACGCCGGTAACATCTAAGCCCTCTTGCCATACATTCTCTTTGAAATATTTACACGAAATTCAGAATTTCTTAACGTTTAGTACATTCTCGGCTACACTGGTGTACTGTATGTTACCTGAAAAGCAAAGTCTCGGCTGGTCTCTCTGTCCAGCTCCGCGGACGTCTTCACCCAGATGGATCCGTCTGGACCGATGGAGAAAGGAACTGTATCTGGAACAAGCCTCAGTGCTCCCACGAAACCCCCCTAAGGATCAGACCAATCCGTGTTTTTTAAAATTATTATAATTTATATTTATGAATTTATTTATTCATTATATTTTGTAATGAATTCACACATTCGGTGTTGGGTAAATGCTGGATGTCCTACACAACTTCTAGCTATTTTTGGAAAGCTTATTTAAAGCATCTCTAAAAACCTGATCCAGGTCTGTGACTTTGGCCTGAAGAACAAAGCGGTCTCGGGGGGAATTTTCAGGAATGACCGCAGTGTAGTTGCTCTGGTCAAACTCCGGTGCATTGTCGTCCACATCCTCGATGGAGACGAGCACAACAGTGTTGGTGGCTTTAGTGCGGTCGTCCTCCTGAGCTGCCTGAAACACACACACACACGTTTGTCTTACTATCCTCGCGAGGACCTTCCATTGACATAGTTATTAATGCAGCTAATTAATGCGGTACTGCACCTAAATCTAACCCCAGCCTTAACCTCAGTAACCAAAAGGAAAGTTTTTCATCTTGTTTCTCCAAACAGGATCTAAACTGTCAGATATTCTTATTCGTGTATTTAGATATGCATATAAACGTTTGCGTCCCCGTTCGTTTCTGGGTGGAAAAAACATCATCTGTGCCTCTATTTTACAGTTTATCTACAAAACCAGATGCTTACAGATGTTGTTTAGAGATGTTTACAGAATAAAACCCCCATTATAACATGCAACCTATATTATAACAAGTCAGTCTGAATCCTTGATGTTTTCTGGGTGGAAAAGACGAAACATGTACCTTTACTTGACAGATTTTCTATAAAGCAGTGTTCAACTGTGTTTTCTTTATTAGCAAGCACAAAAGTTAGCATTTTTTTGCTACAGTGTGCCTCGGTAAAGAGTCAACGACATCATGTGTTTGATGTCTGTTGGGGGTGGTTGTTAAATTGTTGCCATACGGCAACAATGTGAAATGGTGCAAAGTATCGTATAGTCACAAATAATAACACAGAAATAACAAGAAAGAGTTCTTCTGCCACCTGGTACGCATGTAAAAGTTATATCTTCTAGAAAGGAATTGCAAAAGGTCTGCAATCACAGCAGTTCTCCTTGTGAAGAAAATGTACATATACTATTAGAGAAGCCTAGTGCCTTTTGTTTAGTTTTTTTTTAATCTATGTAGGCCTGTATAAAGTCATCAACGCACATATGTTGTTACCATATGATTACATTTTACCATTTAACATCCATCCATCTTCTACCGCTTATTCCTTCTTCAGGGTCGCGGGGAACCTGGAGCCTATCCCAGGGAGCATCGGGC
>JAOUWY010000045.1:15923371-15936471 GCA_025728095.1 Prietella phreatophila | reverse complement strand
CACTCGTCCACCCGTCGCTCGTCACCAGCCACTCATCCACCCGTCGCTCTCCACCCGTCACTCGTCCACCCGTCACTCGTCCACCCGTCACTTGTCCACCAGTCACTCGTCCACCAGTCGCTCGTCACCAGCCACTCGTCCACCCATCACTCGTCCACCAACCACTCATCCACCCGTCGCTCTCCACCCATCACTCATCCACCAGTCAGTCGTCACCAGCCACTCGTCCACCAGTCACTCGTCACCAGCCACTCGTCCACCCGTCACTCATCCAACTATTTTAAATATCTTAAGTGTATAAAAGTTGTATCATATGTGTAGGCAAGAGGCACAAACACACTGTATTCTGGTCAGTTCACAGCATGTATAAGGATAATATACTGTTTTGTTTTTATTATCAGTTAAAGCTGATTAGTGAGTGTGTTATATGTTTTAACATCACGAAGCAGTTTGTGGAGTGTTAAGCAATAGCAAGCAGACAGTAACATTCAGATCCTCTCCTGTGATGTGTTGCAAAAGCTTCTCACGTGCTCCAGAAAATCATGTGTTATGGTTTATTTCAGACCCAGCAATACACTCTGATGGAAATTTCACAACTCTGGACTCTTGCTGTAACTGAACATGACGCGTGACCCGAGTGACTGAAAACCTTCACAGACACAGCCAAGAATACGACATTTAAAAAAACCAACCAAAGCAAAAACGTTGTATCAGAATCCAGTTTCGAATGATTAGACGCAAATGCTATAAATATAGGTTGAGAACAACTTCTTGAGGAGGTATGAAAGGGTTTGGGGGGTTTTCTCTAAAAGTTCATCTGATATTAGGTGAATATTCTGTGTTCATGACCATGACAATGTGAAAGTTCATTTTAATTATTGAATAAATGACTGAATAGGCGGTCAAAACGAATCTGCTTTGTTTTGATGAAGCAGCTACTGTTAAACTGTATTTTACTGTAATCCGAAATTTGTCCTAAAGTTGATATTAAATAGTGTTCATATCAACTGAAACACAAATACAGGTTTTACAAGTGTCTCAGAGTGATCCCCCCATCAAAATAAAAAGCCCTGATCATTTCTCAGTTCACTTATACCAATTTCTAACTTAGGTTTTATAATTCTTTAGTATTTAACTTAAACCCCTTCTTATTTTATTAATACAGGGTGTTCAGAGATGTCAGACTGGCAGTGTATTCAATACCATTGATTTTGTTCTCTGTGGATTAGTTGTCAGCACTTTCGCCTCACACCTCCGAGGGTTGGAGGTTCGAATCCCACCTCGGCCCTGTGTGCGTGGAGTTTGCATGTTCACCCCATGCTTCGGGGGTTTCCTCCCCCAATCCAAAGACACGTGTTTCTAAATTGTGTGTGAATTGCGTGTGGGCGATTGTGCCGTGTAATGTGTTGGCACCCTGTCCTTGTGCCCCAAGTTCCTTGGGATAGGCTCCAGGCTCTCCAACAACCCTGTGTAGGATAAGTGGTACAGAAAAGGAATGGATGTGTACAGTGTAAAGCTGCAAAATATGACTCAGAGTCCTTTCATGCAGTGGGGTTTTGTGAAAGAAGAACAGAAGTAATATAATGGGTACAAAAAGGTGTGTCCTACTTTATTCTTTATCTTTAATTAAAAGTAGGATAGATAGATGGATGGATGGATAGATGGATGGATAGATGGATGGATGGATGGATGGGTGGGTGGATGGATGGATGGATAGATAGATGGCTGGATGGATGGATGGGTGGATAGATGGATGGATGTATAGATAGATGGATGGATGGATCGATGGGTGGATGGATGGATAGATAGATGGCTGGATGGATGGATGGATGGATGGATAGATGGATAGATGGATGGATAGATGGATAGATAGATGGATCAATGGGTGGATAGATGGATAGATAGATAGATAGATAGATAGATAGATAGATAGATGGATGGATGGATCGATGGGTGGGTGGGTGGATGGATGGATGGATGGATGGATGGATCGATGGGTGGATAGATAGATAGATAGATAGGTAGATGGATAGGTAGATGGACGGATAGATAGATAGATAGATAGATGGATAGGTAGATGGATGGATGGATAGATAGATAGATAGATGGATGGATAGATAGATAGATAGATAGATAGATAGATAGCAGTATGATAAACAAAGTTCCTGAATTTCCCCTTGGGGATCAATAAAGTATCTATCTATTTATCTATCTAAACATATTACAATAACAGAAACCTGCAGTTTTCAATACCCATATATCGGTAAATTAAGTAAATAAAAATACAATAAAATGAGATATGAATGAAATGATAAGTATCGAGTGTGTCTGAGAATGGAAAATGAAGACGTCTGTAAACAGTACAAAGATTTAAGGATTTGATAGAACTCGTTTAATTTTAATTGCCAATAGCAGGTGAACTGTAATAAAATTGAAATAACTCTATACATTTCAAAACAAAAAATAATTATCCTGGCAGTATGATGATAAAATAAATAACTATTAAATGTTTCTGTAGTGTAAGAGTAAGAATTTAGGTTTCACACAGATATACTCTTCAAGGCAGTGCAGAGCATTTCTCAGAGCATTGTTTGTGGCTACAACGACCTTTCTAGCTTTTTCTGTATCTGTGTCAGAGTCTGAGATGCTGCAAGCAAACCTATAATTGGTATCATGAGGTCAGAAGAATCAGGGACACATGACACTGCTCTGCTGCGAGAGAGAGACAGAGAGAGAGAGAGAGAGAGAGAGAGAGAGAGGGAGAGGAAGAAAGCCAAGATATAAGCAAAATATCAACACCAGGGCCATGAGAACACAATGGGTGATTACAGGGAAAATGTCAGATAATAGTCAGTTTAAAGAGGAAAAAAGAGAACAATGAGAGATCAGGAACGAAAAGCTTGACATGCAGCCGTTCGTGCCGTCGCCGCTCTGCCCCGAACTGGACCTCAATCTCCAGCGCTTTGGGTCCAAGTGGAGAATCTCCCGCTCGCTCATGGAGCTCAGTGTCAAGCCACCCTGCTCCAGCTGTGAGTAAAGCCAGCCATGTCAAGAACGAACCGCCGATAATGTCTGTCTCTCGCTCCTTCTGAGGTCTAATAGCGTTTTCGTGCCCATGAGAACCAGAATCATGTTCTTTGCTTGTTTATGAATAATTTGGGATCCGGTGTTGTAGCTTATAGGGATATAAGTGACCGCAATGGTCAATCGACAACAAATGTCATCAAATATATTCTATATTGTTTAACTGAAGCATCAACAGACAAAATGTCAATCCTTTCCGAAACCGAGCCGTACAACATTCAGACTCCAAACATTGCACAGATTCCGGGGTAATGCTTTTGGCTTTACTGCAGACACAAATGGCGAAATTTGATCAAAAACGATACAGTGCGAGTTGTTTACATTATTTACGTTCTATTTAAGTCCATTTAAGAAATGAACACAAGATCATGCAAGCTCCACAATATCCGGTGCAATTTCTCAGGTGCATTACAGATTTGGTGTCTTGATATGAATATGTCAGGGACGAACTACCTTACGCCAGTACTGGTATGTAGTAACAATATTTTGTCGAAACTGTTTTCCTAGGTGGAATGCGTAAACGCAGGATGCATGCTAGCTGCAATAAAACCAAGTTCCTTGGCGTGATGATGATGGTCAACTTCCTGATTTACATTCTGGTCGAGGTGACACGGAGTTACGGCAAATGGGACTCCACGAAGCCCCACGTACCAGCGGAGCAATTCTGGAAAAAGCCTGAACTCAGCGAGGCCTTTTGGAACCGCAAGCAGCAGCATCTCGATTACATTTACAACCCACTAATCGTTCCCTCCACCGTTGGAACCATCAGCGTGTCCCTCACAGAGGTCATGCAGGCCTCCATTCAGCCGAATTACACAGCCAAGGTCGAGCATTGCAAACCAGACTTTACGATAACCACGCAGATTAAGGATTACAGTTCCCTGCCTCAGCGCTTCAAAGATTTCCTGCTGTACATGCAGTGTAGGTCGTACCCCATTCTGATAGATGCTCCAAGTGTGTGTTCTGAAACACCATTCCTGCTGCTTGCTGTGAAGTCGCTGACGCCTCATTTTGAACGGCGCCAGGCTATCCGGGAGTCCTGGGGACGCGCCGGGATCCTGGCCGGTCACCGTGTGGCCACCGTCTTCCTCTTGGGCAAGACGGAAGGAAGTGATTACTTCCCGAATGTCTCAGCGATGCTCCGTTATGAGGCGTCGCTGCACGGCGACCTGCTTCAGTGGGACTATCGCGACACCTTCTTCAATCTCACGCTGAAGGAAGTTCTATTCCTCGAGTGGATGGCCGAGAGCTGCCCCTCAGCCCGCTACATCTTCAAGGGTGACGACGACGTCTTCGTGAACACACGGAGCATCCTGAATTTCCTTGGTGGACTCTCGGAGACCAAGGCGCGAGATTTATTTGTCGGAGACGTGATCAGTAAAGCCACACCACACCGGAACAAAAATCTGAAGTACTACATCCCTGAGAGCATCTTTGTTGGAGTTTATCCACCGTACGCGGGCGGGGGAGGTTTCCTGTACTCTGTTGACGTGGGGATCCGTTTGAGAAACATCTCTCAGCACGTCTCGCTCTATCCCATCGACGACGTCTACACCGGCATGTGCCTGCAGAAACTTGGCCTGGTACCCGAGAAGCACCAAGGATTTAAGACTTTTAACATAGGAGAAAAGGACAGAGAGAGTGCCTGTGCCTACCAAAGTTTAATGCTGGTGCATCCCAGGAGTCCACAGGAGATTATCAAAATCTGGGGTTGGATTAGCGACCCCGGGCTGAGCTGCCAGTGAGATTGGACAGTGGTTAAATGGACTGGAGATAAACTAGGGTCATAAATGTCTGATGCTGCTTCTCCTGCTGGTTCGGATGCTATTGTAGCGGACCGACATCTGATTAGATCCTGATCTTCAGAATGTCTGCTCTTCGCTTTGAGATACGTTCTGAATGGTTTATTTCTGACCTGTGACCCATGACTGAACTTTAGATGGGTGCAGGATAGGATTGCTGATATCTTATCATCTGTCAGGTATTCTGTGCTAGCTGGCTAGTACAGTAGCAGTGCACTTCTAATAGCAAGCACTTCAGCCTTAGCTCACCACTAAAATCGAAAGTAAACATCACCCACATTGTACCAAACTGCTTTCTAATTTATTATTTTTTTTAAATATCCTTTTTTTAAATATCATTTTTAAATATATTTTCAACATAAGTTACAAACCTAAACTGTGACACTTAAAACAACAACAATCCAAAAAACAGATCTACTTCCCTGCTTTTCAGTGTTATTTTATTTTTATACACGTTAAAATATCATCAAACTAATTTTTAAAGGTTTGTTTTTTTTAAATAAAGCGTTTCAAGATTTGTTGGCAGTTTGGTAGAAAGCCTGCATATACGGATACATGCTAAGTATCGTAGACCTGTCTTATTGTTGTCTTATCGTCCACCCTTACTTCTGTTCCATATTAGCAGTAATGATATCCTTCAGGTGTATCGATAGCTTCAAGCGATATTCCAAGCCATCCGAGACCATGTCACGTGTTTGCCTTTTTTGCTTATTTTCCTCAACACGTCTCATCTTCTGTTGGCTCAGACTGGGAAAAAGATCTTAGATAATGCTCCTAAATCTGCCCATCAACTAGCGAAATATATCTGATATCTGCCTAGCAATGTGACTCATATCAGGAAAATCAAACTCCATATTTTATGTGGAGCTCAAGCTACACACCTAGCGTAGCCGGCAAGCAACAGAAACCTATCTTACTCGCGAGTGTTTTCAGAAGTACACGCCCAGAATATGTTGACAATTTAAAAACTACCTGCTAGTCATGTTAAAGTGTTACAAACCAAAGACTGTCATTTGAGTACATTCATTTAAACATAACTAGCTAGCTAGCTCAAACCTCGAGGGACTCGTCACCATGTTAAAGAAATAGCAAACTGGCCTGGTGATTCGCTAATATCATTTGAGGAAATAAAGTATGAAATAAAAGGAGTTCTTGAATAAGTCTCAGGCATTCCTGCAAAACGTGTTACAGCGGAACAGTTCTGCGGTTAGGTCCAGGGGGAAAATTGCGCTAAGGAAAAAAATAAACAAAACGATTCTGTTTGTCCAAGATGGCTGCCTCTATAACATTCCAGTGCACAGTTGTGAAGATTTATGATATTTAAAAACAACAGGAAGTCACCCTGTGATCCGAATCACATCGGCGGTCTGTGTGTGTCATTAATGTGGTTTGATAAAGAGATTTACACATATGATACCATGTTTGTCTGCTTGGTAGCTTCAGTAGCTTCGTGGAAAAACTACAGAAAACAGCATTCCTTTGATTTGGTTTAGTTTAACAGATTTTTTTTACATTTTATTTTCATGATATGTCAACAACAGTATTTTTTAAATATATAATGATGGATGTTCCATTAAAATAATGACTTGGTACATTTGCACGTCAGTGTAGCAAGCATAAGAGCTATATGATGTCAGCGAAGTTTTGCCATCAGACAGTACATTATAATCTGTTTGGTTGACTTGAATGGGACTTTGGACCCGGAGATTACCTCATTAGTCTGTGGAAACGCTCAAGATACTTTGCACGTTTACAAGAATGTGATTTGTAATGTATGTGAATTGTACTGTAAATGTGCATGATAATCTAAACTAATTCAGATTGGCCTTAAACTAGACCTGGATTTAGGTCAACCTAAACCTAAGTGCACTCTGTAGGGACCAAAAGCCATAATCATACTGTCCTAAAATTGTGTATTAATACCTGCAGTATGGAACAAACTGTGGATTCTGTTTAATAGTAATTTATATATTGCTAGTTCTGATGTGTGTGTGTGTGTGTGTGTGTGTGTGTGTGTGTGTGTGTGGATGAAGTGAATAAAAAAATGGTTTTACCCTTTTTAAAAAAAAAAAGTTATTAATTAACGAGACGTTCAGGCATTTTGAATATTGTATTCATGTATTTATTTTATTTTTTTTATGAATTGATTTCATGTGTATGTGCGAGAGAGAGATTCTGTTTGTCTCTCCGAGTTTTAAACAAACTGCATTTCAGAAGGATTACATTATATCCATTTCTTTTTTTCATTAAAAGAAAAAAAGTCTTGTCTAGTCTGCACTGCTGTAGTAAATTATAGTCGCTTAGTGTCTTAGTTGTTGTTTTTTTCTTTTTTCAGTAAACCGTCACAGCAAAAACAGACAAAAAAGCTAAACAAATTCTGTCTAAGCAAGTGAAAATTTCTTGAATATGGGAAAATTCGACAAATATTTCTTATTGTAAAATGATTTGACATTAGATTTAGGATTATTCATCCGGGTTTTAATCGGCTTTATTGTACTGACAGGTAATTTTGCTTCTTTCCAGATGTACATGCTGTAAATTATAACAAATGATCTGTCAATAGAACAAGACTGGCTTACAAGCTTGAAATTATCCAAAGAAAAATCTAGAAATTGGTTTAATAATCGTATATTTACATACGTTGCAGTTTTAATAAGAAAAACTTTGATAAATTTGGCTATTTTATATTAAGATATTTTCAGTTGTAAGATTTTATATATATATATTTATTTGCAGTGTGTTGCTTTGGGAAGTGTAAGTGTGTGGTTTTTGTGTTCATCACTCGATCGTTGTTTTCAGCACTAACGAAGGCTTGTGTTTGTCTCTTCACATGCTTGTTCGATTGTTGCCTTATGTTGTTTGTAAAAAAAAATGTTTGCTGTTGCACTCAAAAAGATTAAACATTCCATGGTGTACATGTGCTTGTCATTGTGTTAATATAGCTTTTAAAAAAATAGTCACGTGGGGAATATATATAAGTAAGGGGGATTTTTCTACCATGTGAATATTTAATAAGGAAAAAGATTAAATACTTGATTATAGGAAGAAGAAGAAAAAATCAACGATAGGGTTTAGGTTTCCTCCGGGTTCTCCGGTTTCCTCCCAACTCCCAAAAATGCGGGTAGGTGTTTGCAGGTTGAATTCGGGGAAGCAAACTCTTCCTCCATCGTGTGGGCAATATGAGCTGAAAAAAGTGTCCCCGGATCCACACTCTGAAAATCTACCAGGAATAGTAGACCATCTGAGATACCCATTTCAACATACCACCACACTAACTCTAACCTATTTAGGACGGATAGTCGGCTGTTATAGGAAAATAAATAATAAAGACATGGTGGTGGGACTTCTCTCTGACAACTTACTCTTTACAAAGCACCGACACTGGAGACTCCTTCCATCAACGATAAATACATGTTTCCTCTCTATAACTTAGATTATAAACGTACCATATGTTACATTGTACTAGTCGTTACTACAGAAACGATAAGGTATGAAAAGCAACACATTGATATTGTAAACCTGTGTCGTCAATTACAGTCAGAGCTGAAGGTACAGACGATTAATAAACACCTTCTGACCAATCGGATGCTAGAATACGAATGAAATGATATAGGGTTAGGTTAAAACCCACACAAAAGCCACGAATAATAAGAAATGCACTGGTAGAAAAGTGGTTGCAAAAGCGTCGACAAATGATCACGATTGTGTATTTTGGCGGCGCCCCCTGCTGGTGGCAGCGCAGGAACTGCGCATGCGCAGTACACTAATTACCAATATATGGCAGGTGCTTTCAAGCGAGCGGCCTGTGCGCGGAAATAATCTATCTGACATCCACATGCACGTTGTATCTGCCTTGCTTATCATTACACTTATATCATTAAGATAAGTTCAAGATGCAGCGACGCTGTTTCATGTGCAAACTTTGCGCCCTGTTATTGATCCACGTTGAGGCTGTGGCCAAATGCCAAATGGTAAATTCTTACAGTTGGAGTTTATTGTAGTGGGATTAATACATGGATTACTTGAATTCACTTCTCACGACTTTCTGTTTTGATTTATTAGATAAACGAACATGATGCTCCCATGTCTTCAGGTAAAAACAAACAAACATGACTTTATAAGGTTTAAACTTCACACTATTCTCACAATGTTGTGTTTTTTGGGGTTTATTTTAACTTTATGCACTGTGGTTGAACCATATTTTGTTAAAGTAAGCTGAACATAAGCTTTAACGGGCAGATCCTGGTTTTGGTTTTATTTTGAACCTGAATGTTTGAAACAAACAAAAAAAAAAACCAGGCAAAATTCGAAATCCTATCTTGTTTATTAGTTTATTACCCCTGACACGATTAATGGTTTATTAGGGTTCTTATTATTAGTGCTGGAAATCTGTTTCGAAGCGGAACATTTTGACCATTTTAAGGGAATAGTCATTTATAAGGGAATAGTCGTTTTGCTATTTATGTGCTAATAGTTAAAGGACATTAGAACTGATCGAATCCACAGAGATTTGAGCCATTTAAAAAGTCAAGCATTGATGGGAAACCATTGGGAAAACAATGCTATTAAAGAGAATGTACATCATATTCATAAATATATGAATTTCCCCTTGGGGATCAATAAAGTATCTATCTATCTATCTAAAGGGAGCTGCAAACCTTTTGATCATTTTTGACTTTTGTTAACGTCTTTCCGTGTGACCCTTTTACCCGTGATTGTTACTTCGGATAAGGAAGGAACGACTGTCAGAACGTAGAACACTACATATCTCGATATAAATTGAATTAGTTTTTTATTTCGTGCCCTTCGAGGGTATACAAACATCTGCGCTTTACCGTATGTAGAGATAACCATCAATCCAATCTGTTAAAAATTAAATAAAAAGATTTGTATGTAAAAGAGGTACCACTGTGTGTCTTGTATATTCCTGTTTTGTATACATCTCCTCTATGTGCTCCTGACATCCATGTGAAAGGATCTCGCCAGCAAAATGCCTTCTATGCCTTGCGAAGCTGCCACCAGATCCTTCACGGCGACAGGGGCGAATTCTTCTCACCCGACTACCTGTGTTCGAACCCAGCGCTCTGGTGCAACTGGACCATCCAGGTGCAGCCTGGGAAACGTGTGCAGGTCTACCTAGAGGACCTGACGCCAGAGCACGTATGCCATCTGAAGACCGATCAGATCCACCTGGATGAGTCTCCAGTGTCGGCCGGAGAGAGACGCATCCTGGAGCGCTGTTGGAGGAGCAGTATGTACACGTCTGTATCAGACACGGTGCATGTGGTGCAGCTCATCCGCCCAAACCTGAACCCACCACACCGAGGGTTTTACGGGGCGTACCAGGCCTTTGGCTTGAAGGAAACTCCAGGTGAGGATGAGGTCTTGGGTTAATGTTTCTTATAACTTTCATGCTGTTGGATTTTTGGACAGTGAGGTGCATTATCATGATTATTTTACTTGCGTAAACCTTGCCATTTTGAGAAGTGATTGATTTGTGGATATTGTTTTGTCACCCATGTAAATCCTTGTGGTGGTACTGTCATGTTTGTTCATTTCAGACTGGGGGTAGATACCGTAGTCAAGGTGTTTTTGTTAAGGCTAATTGAAGACTAAAGGAACTGCTGACAGTTTAATCTAATCCAAATCTAACATCATGACACTTAGACCTTACCTTACTTACTTAGGTCTAAATGAGGACATTTCAGAGGACCAAGAAGTCAAAATAGAAGAAATTGAAGCCATCGATGCCGTGACGAAGTTCCCTATAAAGACAAGCTTCTCAAATGTACTGGAGGAAAATGATGAAGATGCTCATGTTGAGCATACGGGAGTCAGCCACAGCATCAACCCTCAGCTGTATGAGATTCCTACCGTCACTACAGGATCCTTCAGAGAGATCCGGAAGATCAGAGGTGGAGCCAAGAACCAAGATGTACCCTTTCCTGATGCTTTACCACAGGGTGACGTTGACGATGAGGAAATTGATGAGTTGGTTTCAGTGCCAACAGAAATACCAAGCTGGATAAGTGTAGAGAAGTACACCCCGATGTTTGATGATGGGCCACATGGCCCACACACACTGGCTCCCACTTACACCACACACTCCACCTCTACATCCACTGTTACCACACGGACACAGTCCACCAAAAAGAGAGCACTGAAAAGAAAACAGTCTACCACGACAGCTGCCGTGAAGAAAAATGAGCTTACACACTTCAGCCAAGTGGCCACTCAAATCCCCGACGAGCCAGCTGAGGCCAAGATGGCCGAGCCATCGACTCCATTGGTTGAAGATGCTGGTGCGGTTTCCGTGGAGATGCTGAAGATCGATGGTGCCTCAACTTTGCCTGCTGCTTCTGAAGAACATGTTGTGGGTCTTGCGGAGAACCGAACAAATAGCACTAAGCAATCTCATGGAATTAAAGGTACTCTACATCTTTATTAGTAACTCGGTAAATCCAGTGGTTATTTTTTAAAAGAACGGGGAAAATACTCAAACAGATGTTGTTGTGCGTTTCCATGAATGGGAAAATTCTTGCTCCAAATGAACATTTTCTTCATTTTTATCATTTTAGAAATTTTGTTTTGGGGAAATTGTGTGCTACTAAAGTAAGCTAAAGCACCATCATGCTTGTTTCTATTAATCTATGATGATGAATAGAAATCATGAGAATTATAATAAGACCAAAAGCGATGAATAGAAGTGAAGTTTGAAAAATGGTTACTTTTGACTTAAAATGCAATCTGAATGACCTTGATGTGATTTTATTGACTTATTTAATGCGAATCGTTTTAAAAGACTTGAACCAGACTCCATAGTCATTTTTGTACCTTCTTGTATTTTGGAAGTACTCATTTCATTAAACCTTCTATAATGTAAATAATGCATATAAATAAACAAAAAAAGCAAATAATTGGATGAAAAAAATCAATAAAAATCTGATCAATTTCTACAAATATAGGAATTGGCAAACAAAGATTAAGTGTTAATACAGGGAGGGTGTTTACAATGTTTACAACCATTTCTGTTCAAGATGTATTGCAAAGTTTGGACGATGGGATGGAAAGTGGGATTATTGAGTGGATAATGGACCAGATAATAAAGTATTGCAGATCGGACAAATCAGAAATACGTGCGCACTACAGTGAACTTGTTTCCCGTGCAAAGGCAAAGACCGAGACAAAGATGGCTGAATGTTTTAGACTGGTTTCTGGTGTTTGTGCTGGTGTTCACAAATTCACAGACGTTCATATTCAACCTTTTATTTCGACGTTCTGTTTTCCTACACAGTGAAGTCTCTTCCAGTCCAAAACTTCATACTTGCAACTGAACCTCCACATTTCCCCGGGGGTGAGTGCTACATCAAAGCACCTTTTGTGGGACTATTTATTTTAAAGCATGTACAGATTCAGTGATCCTATTTACATGTGAAATAGTCATGCAGAGATGCCTGGATGCACTCTGAGAAATAAAGGTGCCGACCCTGTGCATGTCTTTGGGGTGCTACGGCCTGTTGTACACATTTTGTGGTACCTCTATTGTGTATCTTTTACCTCAGAAGGTGAATGTGCTATAAATTTTTCCTTCGCTTTTTAGAGTAAAGCGAAATCAGTGGGTCATATCGTACAACTAGGTACAGTAGTGTACAAAAGTCTTGCGTGTCCCATTTTATTTTAGTACGGATTTAGTTTTACATGTGTATTTTATGCATTATCCTTATAAAACTGCAAAAATTGTACCCGAGTCTACTGATGGGTCGTCACACCAAATATAGACCGTGTTTATAGGTCATTACTGTTTACTACCCTTTTAAAAACATATAATTTAATGATTTATAAAGGCATGTTTGCTTTAGTGTTTCAAAGACTTTGGTACAGTACCTTAAATTATTTTCAAATCTATACTATATTCATGTGTCCATTTGGTTTGTTGAGACATTCTAAATTATGATTAAACATATATTTATGTACTAGAAGTCTCTTTCTGTGTCTAGACTGCAGCAAGCTTTTGGCCCCCACACTCCTTTATACCGTGTGTTTCCTGCTCTGCTTCCTTATCGTACTGCTGATGGTGGTGTTGGCTGTGATGCATCGTCGTTACCATCATGGGACATTCCTACCTCGCTGCCAGCACAGCAGCAGCAGCTTCACGGACAACGACGTCAACAACAATCCTAACTCAGGAAGTGGTAATGGTGGAAGTACCTCCAG
>JAOUWY010000045.1:15857364-15871863 GCA_025728095.1 Prietella phreatophila | reverse complement strand
CTCACACACCCATTCATACACTACGGACAATTTAGACACGCCCATCAGCCTACCATGCATGTGTTTGGACTGGGGGAAGAAACCGGAGTACCCGGAGGAAACCCCCGCAGCACGGGGAAAACATGCAAACTCCACACACACACATGGCCCCGGCGGGAATCGAACCCCGTACCCTGGAGGTGTGAGGCGATTGTGCTAACCACTAAGCCCCCATGCAGGATCCATGATATTTTATTTTATTATGATTAGTGTTGTATTAGTGTTAGCTCTCAACAGACTGTGTGCTCACCTGCTGCCTTGAGAGCAGACCGGAGCTCATAGGTGGACATCCGTCCACTCCGGTCTGTATCAAACGACAGGAACAACATCTGCAAAGCAGGACGCAGATATATGACAAAGCATGAAGACACAATTTGACCTGCCCACACTAATTAGTTAACTGTAACTGACTTCAAATACAACGCATGGTGTAGTCCTGTTAAAAGAGCTGCGATTAGAAGCAATACATCACTAACTGCTTATAGCATACTGTACTCTGTAATGTTATTCTCCTGGTAAGCTTTTAAGCTTTAAACCTAACATAGATCATTTATACATAACCTCTAGACATAATATTTATCACTGAAACATAATATATTCTGTTTATCCTAACATATATCATTCAGACATAACTCCAAAGACATTGCTTGTAACAATAAACGTTTTGGATTCTTACCATCCATTTCTTCAGCTTTTCCCAGAAGACCTTAAACTCCTGAAACTCGATCATTCCCGAGCAGTCCACCTTTCCTTCTGGTTAAGGAAAACCTGGCAAAATCTTAACACCTTATACATCAGCTATCTAACACCTGTCGATCGTGCTGGAGAGAAGCCGAGGTGACGGCAATGAAATAACCAACGTCAACTCATTTAACTACACGGTGTTACTACAACAGCATCAACGTTTTTGTATCTGCAGTTCACGTCCCAGGCACCATGAACCGGCGTTAGAGGATACATCCATCAGGTTGATGATACTGTGGCAGGTGCTCAGACTCACGCCGTCAAATTTAATCTCTTTCCCTGTCATAAATAAAGACACATGAAGCTTTGCAATCAAGGGCATTTACCAATTCAGCACAAAAGCAGGTTGAGTTGCACAGTAGTTTAATAAAAAACAGACTCACTCCTGCTCAGTACTCCGTTTAGGACGTCCTGCAGCTCATGGGCGCTGATGGCCTGGTCCTACAACCACACCGCAAGAACATCGGTCATATGCCGTCATATGGCCTTTACAACTCTGACTGAGATGATATGAACATGGAATACACTATCAAGCTGGGTGCGAAGGAATTCACATATTCATCCGTTCAAATAGTATCATGACGCTGTCGGTTTTAAACCACTCATTTATTTCAGTTGCGCACAAATTTAATGAAAACGTTAATGCCTTGAAATAAAACGATTCAGAACAAACCCATAAAGGAACACAAATAAGACTAGCCGTTCAATTAAGACAAAAGGAATGGCATCCAATCAAAAGAGAAAGAATCGGTGTGTCCGTGGGAGCAGGTGGGCTGCAGTGGCTGAGCTGCGTTACTGGAAGGTTTATCTCACATCACGTTTTCACCTCCTTTCATAGAGTTTTGCGCGCGTCACTCAATCCGCTGACGCTCTGTGCGCTTGGGTGGTTAGCATTAATCAACATGCACACGCAAATTTGAAAAGTTGGTAAATCTGGCAGGTATATTTGAATAGGTTCGGCCTATTTATGAAGAACCATTTACACACAACTTTACTAAAAGTTTCATAAACGAGTCCCAGGGTGTCAGAGAAGATTTCACATTAAAGAGTTGCTTAACATAATATTTAGCTATTAAATAACTAACTAATATTTTGTTAGTTATTTGGGGGACGACGACAAATCTTTGGCACAAGTTTGTTGTCTTACCAAGCCAGCGACCTGCTCAAACAGCTTCCTCAGGCCCTTTTCCTCATCAGTCTCCTTCTCAGGCGGAGTCGGCATTGGCGGCTAAGAACGAAAAATGCCATTTTTGTTTACATTCGTAACCTATAATGTGACCGACGGTAAATGAACTGATCGGTGGATATGTACGGCTTGAAATATGATCGGATTAGGAGTACAGTGAAATGTAGAAAATGTATAAACAGAGCATAAAACTAGTCTCGATTCGCACTTTCTTTAGTCTAACCTTTAATCTATCAGACTCCTCTGTAGGGAGATCAGGTCTATAGTGTAAATAACGAAAGGGAAGACAACTCTGAGGTTAAAAAAAGTCACTTACGTCAGGCAAGTTAGCATCGACAGTGTTGCCCATCTCCCTGTTCACACACAGAGCATTTGATCAGTGTTTTAAGTTCAAACCTGACAGATAGTCCATAAGCCTTGTGTAACACAGAGATTCTATATCTAGTGCATAACTTTAATCATCCACAAAACTCAGGTCGTTGTCAAGTGTGTTGCTATTGAATGCAGTATATTGAATGAAATGCCCATGTGGCCTAAATTATGACAGGTTTAAACCTTTAATAAACACATCGTATATATTTTATTTGCATACTGCTTGAGAGTATGGCCTGTTATTCAGTACTGGAACAAAGAAAAGAAGAGGAAATGCAGGTAGAATCAGTTAGCGTGATTGGATGCATACAGCGCTGCGGCTTTGGTCTCAGAGAAGATCCGCACTAGGAAGTCAGCCTCCTGGTGGGGCTGGAAGGTGGTGGGCACCAGCAGGTAGTTGCCCGGTGGGAGGGCGAAACGCTCGGACACCTCGCGTGTGTTGACGTAGGTGCGGCTGCGTGCTCTCGAACCGTTAAAGCGGAAGAAATCCTTGTCTGCGTGGTCCTCGTGATCAGCGCACTGGAGGAAAAACAGAGATAAAGACTCCAAACTCCTCACTTGTTTATCCAGAGCGCAGCAGAGTGACTCTCACACGCTCTGACCTGATAGATCGCGAAACCGATGGTCTCCAGGTCCAGCCCTTCCTTCCGCAGTTTGCGTCGGTTCTTCTGCATGAGGGCCACGATGACGCTGCACTGATTATCTTTGCCCGGTTCCTCTAGCTTCAGCTTGAACTGAGGGTTGGTCCAGAAGGTGTCTAAGGAGAAAACAGACATGTGAAGTTAATCAGGTGTTAAACAAAAGGGGCTGCAGCCTGACTAACAGTTTCTGGCTCAGGATACCACATTACCATGTCTTTTCTCTAGAGGGGGGCTAAGGAGTGGTTCGGATGCGGAGTGTGGGATTGAAGGGAGACGGTTGGACTCCTTAATTGGTTGGAGGTCTGGTTGAAGTTCACCAGCATTGGTTTTACTAAACATTTTTGATTTTGTAATCGTGGTATTTCATCACACCATTCTTTACAACCCGATCCACTGACCCACAGTGTGTCTGTTTTGCTCACACGCCTGGACTTTCGTTTTTTCAAGGATTCTTTGGACAGTTAATGGTTTTAGCGTTCTAAACGCGCTCTTCCTTTACTGAAAGGGAAAACCTCACTCTTTACAAACCAAATAACCCTTGTTCTAGATTGGAATATTTTGATCTAACGGTTGGGAAACTGAGCTCTGAGGTGTTTATAGGGACAACCGTGTGGACCAGCTGAGAGTTCCTAAGCCCTGGATTTGGAAACTTGGTCTTGAAAGTTGCCCTTGAGGTCTGTCTGTTGTGTTACTATTCGTATTAAGCACTGCCTTCCTATGCAGCGGCTTTCCATAATGTGCTGTTTTTAGGTTTGACTGATGGGCCATGACCTCCCACTGCTTTCCGAAAGAATAAGAAGTGAGAACTGACTTTAAACTTTGTGCTTACCAATGTAGTTCCTGCAGCCTCCGGCGGTAGAGCCCCGAATCCAGCTGCCCTCCAGTATGTTCATGACCCACTTCTTCTTGGTGTCATCTGTCAGGGAGTCCGGAGTCAGGTTACACAGTTCCACTTTGTCGTAGTTCACCTTGAAGTCCTCAAACTCCATCCTGTTACACAACATCTGGTGTATTCAATTCTGTGGTACACAATAATGGACTCAAACTATGTTGATAAGCCCAATTCCTTAACGATGATAGATATCGTCACTCTAGAACCCTTAAGGATTCAGTTGTCCCTTTGGGGCAAATTAAGGGGTGTTCTCAAGGACCCAGATGTGACAGCTTGTCAGTGGTTTAAACTCACAACCTTCAAATCAGCTGCCCAAAGCTTCAACCACTGAGTCACCACTTCCCCTAGAACACTAGAACGTTCTTAGGAAGCTGAGAACTCTTAACTATATATATAAAAAATAGAGGGTTAGTTAAATAAGTTGTTCAGGCCCAAGGTTGGAATCAATAAAAGCAGGCAGCTTGTACTTGGTTTAGTTTCATGTGGAATATTTAATTAATGCACTTAGATCAGAAGAAAGCAGGGCTGTCACATTGTATCACACTCGAATCATTTGTGACGAAGAATCAGAACAAAGCTCATACCAGAACTCTCCATCATCCGTGGCATTTTCGAGCAGCCTGATCTTATCTGCTTTATCAACATTATTCCACTCTCGGGATCTGCAAGGAAACAGGAGCGCTTTGGAAATGTAATATTGATTTACAGTTCATTTCATTTTGTGTACTGCATCCTACATGTGCGATTAGGTCCGAGTCTTCCCACAGCGTATTAAAGAAATACAAACTGATCAGCCAAGACATGTTTGGTGTCAATAACGAAGCTAAAAAGTTGCTTTAACTGATACTGTTAAGCTCCATAATAAATCTTTTTTTTTCGATTCCAGTTTTAAATTGCAACTGAACAGTCTCATCACCGTTCTAATCTTTTCAGTATAATCCAAGTCTTAAAGATTGGTAGGCGGGGCCTATTAGGTGGAACGATACCAAACTGCACTGATGAATAAATTCATTGTGGTTGCTCAACATGGCCGCCTCCATAGTGTTTTACTATTCGGCTAAATCGTTCACTGTTTACAGATGACCACATCAGCAAGACTCTGAGATATCACTGAAGAAATGGATGTGGTTGGAGGCAAAGTGTTTACAGAGAATTTGAAAAGAAAAAGTCAGGTGAGACCTGATGTCCATTAGTTGCTAAGTACATTAGCTTCGTAGCTCCATTTCAAGACTAAAGAAGCAAACATCTGGCACCAAATATGTCTTGGCTGGGCAATAATTGTCAGATTATATCTTTAAAAGCAAATGTGTATTGTTACAAAAAACAGTGACTTGGTATCTTTAGACATCTTTTTAGCACTGGTCTTTGATTTATGGTGAATTCATGATTAGCATGGAAGTACTTATCGCTCCAGGGGCCGTTCCATTCCACCTGACCCCAGGGGTTCCTGATACGGATCAACTGCACTTTTCCCCCTCTGTAGTTCACCTGAAGAAAAACAACCACACAGAGAGGGATTGAGAAGAAGATTCAGGGGCCATTTATGAAAGGTGAGAGCACAAAATTATTTTACTGTAGACGGTTTATAAGCTTTTATGCAAATGTAATTACCTCTTCCAGGCCTGTGATGGAGTAGGCATGACCTTTGACCAGGCCTGTGGAAGTCTGAGCTTCTGATTCAGCTGAGCTGGTGATCTAGAGAGAAAGAGACAAGCACTTAAAATGAATGTATCCAGCATCATGAAGATCCAGCATCTTTCTCGTTCATCATCTGAACCGTGCAAACAAGTGTTTCCTTTTATCAGAACCCCTTTAGGAACCGACGAACCGTGAACTATCCGATGATAGAGTGTGTAATCAAGAGTGTTTCGTAGTGTGGCTGCAGTTACACTGTGATCTATGAATTTACCAGAATTTGACATTTTCGTCCAGCTCGACACTCTTTCGAAAGAATTTTTGGTTGGCCCTGAAGAAATCCAAACGATATGAAGTAGGACGGTGAACGTGCACCGGGTTTGGTAAAACCTTTGCCTCATTCTTACATCAATGGAGCAGCCCATCATGGAGCCTCTATCCAGTGCCTTCTTCAGGATGACGAAAAGGTCTGCGGGAGCTTTCTTTGTCTCGTACGTTTCTCCGACTCCACCAGTGAAGTCCTCCATGGCCTCCAGGGTGCTGCCTCCTTTCAGAGCCTCGTAGCTGCCATTCAGTCTGACACATAGACACAGACACAGTGAAGAATAAACTACAGCTCAGAACCACACCCCTTAAAAATACAAGGGTCTTAAACGTGCGGTCGTTTCCTAATAAGGTTCATATGTAATGTGTTGGCCAGAACCTGCAGTACAAATTGGAAATAATTGGTGGCTGTACAACATCTACATGAACTTTCCTTTGTATCTAAACTGGCCCGGGGCTATTCTTGGGTAAAGAAACTCTTGTGTATGCTTTTCTCTCACCAATCACAAGGCCTAATACATAAAAGCAAGCTAGCAAGCAAAGGCTAATGTGATGCAATTAGTGACTGGTATGCCAGTGGGGAAAAAAAGGTAATACCGTGCCTAAAATAAACCTACCAAGCGAAAAATAACCTAAAATAGCTAGCTAGCAAGTCAAAGCAAGCCTAGTGAGAGAAAGCTAACTTGGAGGGTGTTAAAGCTAGCTAGTGAATGAAAGCAACTTGGTACAAGTCGTACTTGGCGTAGGCTTTCTCCAGCAGCGCGCTCCAGAACTCGTTGTTTTCGGCTGAATGGAGGAACACCAGTTTGTTCCTCACACACGGCAGCCTGTCGTCTACAACCACGTCCAGCCATCGGTTATGCTGCCAGAACTATAATAGACACACAAACACACCAGTTTATTCAGTCGTTCATTTATTCAGGTATCAAACGGAACATAATGCCAAACCCCAGGGCTGCTGAGCTTCACCTGGAAGTGAAAGATGCCAGTGTAGCCGAGATCGAAACTCTGGTCAGGTGGCACGACCCTCGTCAGGATCTCCTTGTGCAGTGTCAGTGAGGCGATGGCTGCTAACAACCAGCAGTCTCCTACAAACACACACTACAAGGTCAACATCATCTTTCTGGAGTTGTCTGTCAGACATCAAGACTGTTTCTATACTGCTTTTAAAACAACTGTATGGGCACAAGGTATAAGATGACACATGAGAGATTAACATAAAAAGTGTAGAGACAAACAAAGGGCACAAAACGGATCACTACCCAGTTCAAATCTGATCCTGGACTCATATCGGGCCAGCGTTACGCTTTTACTTCAATTACAGCAGAGTAAAATGTAAATCTATAAAAACAAGAGGCGAAGGATAATGCTCAGCACCATGCTACCATCACTATGCTTCACTTTAGGGACGGTGTTCTCAGGATGATGAGCAGTGTCGGTTCCCATCAAATGTAGCACTTTGAGCCAAGGACATAACAGTTCAAATTTGGTTTCAACAGAGCAGAGGACATTTTCCCACACGTTTGCCGGGTCTCCAGACTCATTGTCCTTTCCAAATAGGTTTTCATATGGCTCGCTACTCGTCCATAAAGCCCAGTGCTGTGGAATGTCCAGGCTATAGTTGTCCTGTGAACACTCTCTCCCGTCTGAGCTGTGGATCTCTCTAGCTCCTTCAGAGTTACCCTTGGCCTCTTGATTGGTTCTCTGACTAATCCCTTCTTTTGGTAGACGGCTTCCTCGTGGTCATGCCATAGTGTTTCTGTTACGGATTCACTGAAGAGACACTGAACGGTCGACTCCATTTCACTCATTATGTCACTTCTGATGGTGACTAATTTAGGTGTGACTGCAGTACTTACGCACACTCACAACTTTTACATTTTTACATTTACTAAATGATTCAATACCAGCTAATGCATATTGGTCCCCTCTCCAATATTATGGGCTATTTTGTATAGAGTGATATTCCCAAGTCAGTCCATTTCACTTCCAGGTTATAACATTAGAAAACGTGGAAATGTTAAAGGGGGTGAATACTTATGCATTGACACGTGACAAATTCAAGGAAAAACGCTACGACTGGACATGTGAGCCCACTGTGAACGTGATCGCTAAGCATGAACACCACATATCTGGATGCTGGAACATTACGAGGCAGCCATCTTGGAGCTCCAGTGCGAAACGAACTCTGGACGTCGGACGTCTTCAAGGCGATACTTCACGACGTATTGAGTAACTAACGTATATTAGCAATTAAACACGTATACAGTACATGCTCACCCAGCTGTCCTTGACATATGTCTGTTCTGTCCGCTCCTCCAACGATGAACTTGGGATCTTTGCAGATTTCCTACATTAGAGAGAGTACGGAGGGTTATGCAGGAAATGTCTAAATGGTGATGAAGCGACACACTGGAATGCTGTTAAAGCGCATTATTGTGAGGAGGGCGGGGAAGCTGTTTCTGCAAGGTGTGGTCACATTTTTACTGCTGTAAGCAAGCAGTGATGTATGACAGACTGTTTCTCTCTCTCTCACACACACACACACACACACACACACACACACACCTCCACGGACAGGTGAACGCCTGAGTGAAAAATGCAGTTCAACTATCATGAGCATGCAAAGGTGTCCCATAACAAGCTAAAGGAACGTGTGTGTGTGTGTTTTGTATCTTGCTAGGCACCAAATGTCTCCAAAAGTATAGGAATATCTGACAGTTATGTCTGGTCCCCATTTGCCAGGTCCCCACAAGGACAACTGCTTTTAGAGACTTGCAGAAACGGCAGCTTTCAATAAAAATAAAATAAAAAACTACAAGGTCTAACAGGTTTCTTTTTCGGTTGCTGAGGTTAAAGGAACGTGTTTGTATGTGTGTGTGTTTTGTATCTTGGTAGGCACCAAATGTCTCCAAAAGTATAGGAATATCTGAAAGTTATGTCTGGTCCCCATTTGCCAGGTCAAGATTAAGATTAGGGTTAGATTGAGGCGTAACGTAGTGTTCATTAGCTGCGTTAATTGTTGTGTCAATGCAACGTGCGTGAGTGTGTGTGAGTGGGTGCTTTCATTCCAAATCCATCTTCAAATCGACGAAGTAAACCCATTAATATTGAATCTAATGAGAAAACAAACCGTCACAGCGCTCTGAAATCAAACTTACCCAAGCACGCTGAAGAAGAACTTCACCCCAAAAAAAAAACAAAAAACAAACATTTAAAATTAATACCCAAAGTATTGCCTAGCATTTTGAATATGAAGTCTCGCTAACTTGCTAGCATGTTAGCATGTGAAGAGGTGCGAGTAAGTATTCCTTTAAACAAACATGCCTTTATTTTTATTTGTTTTTTCACATCCAGTCCAGCGCGTGAGATCCCGAGAGAGGATTTGCGGAACGTTCGTGAGACGTTAGTGCTCGTCGTGTTCATCACACCCACCGTGTGTGACTCAACTGATCATCGGTTTACACTTATGTGTAATTATGTTTAAAAAGATGGAGCCCGTTCGAAGGATTTCATTTCAAAGTACACACGAAAGAACGGTGTTTGTAGACAGCTGAGGAGCTCCTGACTTCACACTACTTCTATATGAAGGGCTGATCTCGGAAATGATCAAATCCTGCCAAATCTATACATTCTGCATTATTTCCTGGACTAGAAAAACCCGTTGATGTAGTGAGCGAAGGAGGAGGAAGAAGAGGACGAGGCGAAAGAGGAATGTACGTTGTCTAATTCACTACAAGCCATAAAGCCGTATGAACGAGAGGGTTGAGTAAGGATGTCTACATATTAAAGGGATACTCCACTCCACTCGATTTTCAAATGAAATCTCAGGGTTTTTTGGGTTTTTTTTTAACGCTATCTGAAACATATGTGCGATTACCACAGAGAAGAACTCATTCTGCTGAAATGAAAAGAACAGCGAACCATTTATATTTAGATAAATCTCAATCATAAGACAAGTCTAAGGGCATTTGTTGAACTCGGTTAATAAAAATTTACCCAGCTATCCGTTTACTCAGGGTCGCGGGGGAGCCTGGAGTCTATCCCTGGGAACTCAGGAGACACCCTGGAAAAGGGTGCTAACCCGTCGCAGGGCACGATCACATACTCATTCACATGCTATGGACAATATCGGAAACGCCAACCAGCCTACAACGCATGTGTTTGGAGCGAGGGAGGAAACCGGAGTACACAGAGGAAACCCCCAAAGCACTAGGAGAACATGCAAACTAATTGGACAGACAGGGCGGAGGCGTGATTCGAACCCCCTCGAGTACATTTTTTTTTTTTTAAGAAGCTCTAATTCTACGTAATTCATCCTATCAGAGACAGGAATACCTTTTTCCAGCATTTTCTTTTATTTTTTTTCCTCGATGGACACCACAAAATCTTTACAGTGTTAACACTAAACTGTATAAAACTCCATAAGCAAATCTTCAGGAAGACGTCCTCTCGTATCGATCTCATCCTAACACTCATTGTTTTGAATTCATGCTAAACATATATACTATATTTTCAAAAAAATCTTTTCTTGACAACAGCCGCTAGACCTCCATTATGTCTATATCTATGTTATATTATGAACTGAACACGCTGTCTGTATTTTCTCAGTGCAAGGAAAGGTGTTGAAATTCCTCTCGGCGATAATCACGCATATGTTAGCGACGCAGTGGATAGACATTAACATTTACATTTATGGCATTAGGCAGATGCGACATCCAAATTGTGTACTGTAAGAGTACGTACTGCATTCAATTCAGGTCGTTCTTACAGTACAGTGTGTACTGAATGTATTATGGTAAATGTGCACTTATATAGCGCTTTTATCCAAAGCGCTTTACACTGTGTCTCATTCACCCATTCATCCATTCATCCATTCACCCATTCACACACACCAATGGTAGCAGAGCTGCCATGCAAGGTGCCAACTTGCCATCAGGAGCAACTGGGGGTTCAGTGTCTTGCCCAAGAACACTTCAACATGTGGAGTCACCCGACACGGGAATCGAACCGCCAACCCTACGATTAGTGGACAACCCGCTCAACCACCTCCGCCACAGCCGTGTTATAAACGTGTAGCATGAATACAATCTGATCTGGACATCCGCCATGTTGGCATTGTCAAGTGACATACAACTTAAAAAGAGGCAGTTTTGATTCTGACAGCTCTTCCGCGCCAGTCCCTTTGCATTATGGGATAGCGCTGTATGAATCGCATCCATACTGCAGAATCTCGGCAGAAGCAGTAGTTCATCTGGGTATTTCTTGCCTACTGTTTTATGAATATTGAGAATTCGGACACGCGTCTCCTTTAGCGTACTGCTTTGCAGTAGGGTATTAGGGATATTCGGATGCAGCCATAGAGATTGGGTTGGTAGACTTTGAAGTATTCCTAAAGTAGGTTACTTTGCTCAATATACACATCCATTTAGGACTCGTCCATTCAGTCAGTTAAAGACTAGATAATGATGTTTGAAAAGCTACAACACGTCCACCTATCTTTAAGATTGTTGGAGCCGATGAAGCAAGACAAGATCATGCTTTTGATGAATTGTTTCAATTCACATGATCGATCCCTAGTTCAATCATGAGCTTGGGTTACTGCCTGTCTGGAGTTTTGCATGTTCTCCCCGTGTCAGTACCGTAGCTTGTGGATCAGTGACAGTCTGAGCCCTGTGGAGAGTGTGAATGAGTTTGTGAATGAGTGTGTGAATGCAATGGAGTGCGTTCCAACACAACGGCGTTCACCCTATCGTCCGCGTTTGAATGAAGATGATGCTACAGCCATTTGTAGCCGGGAGCCACGGGAGCAAACTTTGCTGTGCTCTCTGGGTGGGAGGGGCATACTCTGTGTCCCCTGTCAATCACAGCAACAGAAGGCATTCGTAGGAGTCTGTGAGCTCATGTATGAGGAAGGGGGCAGATAGCGCTTTCTTGCGAGTGTGTTACGCCGCCCTGTGATGTGCGAGCAGCAGTTTGAAAAGATGTTGTTGTGTAGCCTTCGCCCTCCCTGGTTGGTAGCTGTTGTATGATAGGGGAGAGCTGACTGGTGGGTGGGAACTGACAAGTTACCAATTGAAGGATAAAACGGGACACCAAGATTTCATCCATTTCATAGTACCGTTACTTTTTGAGTTACTTGAGGTTTGGAATGAAGTCAAACATGCTAGTAACTCTCACAACTTTGATAATGATTGGTTGTGATTCGCATCGCTGTACAAACCCCCTTTGCTATGCTTCACAAATCCACAGGGGGTCTCTGAACACCACTTTTGAGAACGTTTTTCATCATCCCTTAATAAGCTGAATCCTGATTCGTTGGTAAAAACCGTTAGACTCTGCTGTTGATTAAATTTGGATTTCTCCTTTATCCTGGAAAGTTGCTGATAACTTTGCTGAGTTTGAACTGTTGATGGGGTAAGTGTCCAATCAGAGAAGTCTTGGATGGGTTCAGGAGCTAGACACGGGTCCTGCTTGGGCTAAAGCTTTTCTCTTGAGGCCCAGGATGTCCAACCTCACCTGTCTGGCACTGACAGTTTTCCAATTACAAGCCCAAAACCTTGACACTGCTCTAGAACCACCCTGATTTAGCTAATATCAATAACGTACCAGTCATGCTTTTTGGCCATTAGTGCTCGAAAAGCATCCAATTAAAACGATACTCTTTTAGGGTTCAAAAACAAATCGATGATTTGACTCAAAACCTAAACGAATCCATTTGCCGGCGATTAACTGAAATATTTCTTGCTCTTGACAAGTGATGAAATAAAAACATCTCTTGATATCACGCTGAGATTCTTGTTGTCTGCGGTGCGGCTCTATACATACCGCAGGTCTCTTCCATTCGAAGTTGACGGGGACACTCTCGCTGAAGAAGAGAGATGAGCCTTTGGCGGGGAAGTCAGGATCCTCAAACAGCTGCTTCCTCTGCAGGCACTCCTTCCTCAACTGCTCGAAGGTCTTGCCGTCAGCCTGCGTGCTTTCAGCTTGGATTTTGTTGCCCGAGGTGCCGAACAGAGTGGAAGCAGAAGGCATCCTCGCACCTGTTGCAGGATACACACACACTAGAGCAAAGAGAAGACGAAACGACGGCCTAACGATGCCGAGTACGACTGACACAAGCTCACCGTGCCTGAGCCGACTGACGCCCAGCTGTGTGTGTGTGTGTGTGTGTGTGTGTGTGGGGACAGGCTTGGCAGGTTCTAGAAAAGAAACTGGTTTGACCTCCTGTGCGAAAGTCACCACGCCTGCAGACACTCCCGCTGTGTGAGGCGTGAGCGCTACTATGAGACGTGGAATGCTGTGAAGTTGGTAAAACCGCAATCACATGGGAGGAAACTAGAAATATAAGAACTATCCAAACTTATTTACTGTTTACAGTTGAGTCATGGAGCTTTATTCACTGGTTTCTGATTGAGATGGATCGAAACGGAGTGTAACAGGCATGCACTGATTGAGAGCGGAGTACCTGAGTCACACCAGAAACGCCGGATCAGGATCCTCTCAGATTTGACAGCTAGATGACCATTTCCTGTTTTTATGCGCAACGACAAGTTTGGTATTTCCCTGGATGAGAGCAGTCGAGAACGAGGGAGATGTAGCTGAGGTTGAGGAACTGTCCGAGCCAGAATTCATACACCATGCTGACACTGCTGAGATTTCTACCAATGGGCTTCCACCCAATCCCGAGTGTTTTCCTGTGCTTCCTGGGGCATTCTGTGTCTACGCCTACTTCGGGGGTTAAATCCGAATACACTTACGGATATTTGCAGCAATAAACAGATACTGATAGTTCCACTGTGATACAAGTGATCCAAAAAAGAGGCTCATGCTACATCCACACTACACTGTAACCATAACAACGCTCCCACTTACCAGTCCTAGCTAGTTTCTGCTAACTACCTAGCCTATCTTTCTATCTTGTCTAGGTTTATTCATTTTCATTCATTTAGATGGAATAAAGATCGGAGTAACTCTAGTGATCATGATGATGATGGTCGCCTTCGCCGCAGCTTCGGAGGCAGAAAACCGAGAGAATTTGAGCTGATCTGTAGGCGGCCGTAGCGAAAGTGGGACATCGCACCTCGTACGCTGCAGCCGCTTAAACGTGTCGAATAAACACGCGTTAAACGTTGAGAAAAAAAGTGTGAAAGCTGCAGTCTGTAATACTTAAAGTGTTTAAAACTCTTGGGGCAAAAACGCACTAAATATGCAATATATTCATCGTTTAAAGCTTCCGTTTGCATCTTTTCCGGCCCGGAAATAAGTTTGAATAATCGGGTGCAAAACTAAAGAAGCGAGTGTTAGACACCAAATACTGTATGTTGTGACTGTATGTGATGGGGTGATGACTTTTGGGCTAAATGACACATTTAAACTAAATAATAATAATAATAATAATAATAATAATAATAATAATAGATATATTTGAAATGTAGTGACCGAAAGACCTAGATCGCGGGTACAAGCGGCCGAAATCTGTTTTCTCAGGAGGGTGGGTGACCTCTCCCTTAGAGATAGGGTGAGAAGATCGGCTGTCCGCTGCTCTTTTGCGTTGAAAGGAGCCAGTTGAGGTGGTTCGGGCACCTGGTAAGGATGCCCCCTGGGCGCCTCTGTAGGGAGGTGTTCCAGGCACGTTGAGCCGGGAGGAGACCTCACGGAAGACC
>JAOUWY010000045.1:15688484-15708618 GCA_025728095.1 Prietella phreatophila | reverse complement strand
TATATATGTTAATGGTATTGAACATGATTTGGATTTTTATTATATATTTAAACAGGTTTGGCTGTTGTTAAATAAATCACTACACATAATGCTGCAGATCGAGACTCAAGATACTCACAACTCCCTTTCAGTTGTAAGCTAGTTGACTTCCAGTTAGCTAGCTGGGTAGCTAGTATTCGCTACTAGAGATAACAGGATGAATTTTTACATGACATGTTTAAGCTGATTTTAAGGTGTTTTTTGGTTTGAAGTCCATTACATTAAATGTTTTTACTAAACTTTTTCAGTAAGCTGGAGGAAATGGGTTTAGATAGCTAATTAGATCGCATCGATTTGTGTTACCTCACCGCTCAATTCACCTCAGCCACAAAACCTAAATGCTAGGCCAGGTACTTTAGGTAATGGTAGTGAAAATTATTTGGATTTTTATGTTATATATTGACAAATTTGGCTGCTGTTTATTTACGATGATGCTAATCACAATCACTAGACAATCACTATTTGTCAATTTATGACAAATGCTAGCTAGTTTACTAGTTACTAGTTTACTAGCAGTTAGCTAGCTGGCTTGTTTGTATGGATAGCAGGAGGAGACGGTGAATTTTTCAATGGTTAAAAATAAACAAATTTTATGAATATTTTGCGCAACCTTCCGCCGCGTTTGGCTCTTTTTAGATGTATGGATTTGTGAAACATTCATGTTTGCGAAAATAAATAGAGCCCAATGTTTAATGTCAATATCGACAGCTACAGTATGTTCCCCTTTTAGTAAGTGAGTTCTTACCTTTTTGGTAAAATTTACATGTGAATTCAGTGTCAATAAGAGTTTGTTTTACTACCCTCTTAAAAAAACCGCTATATAAACATACAAGCGCATTTATAGAAAGTTATTTATGGAACGCTTTCGACAACAGGTGACCTTTTGGACCACGGCGCTGCTTCTCCAAGCACAGGGGACGACGACGAGATGGACAAGGACAGGAGGAACAACAAAAAACGAGGGATTTTCCCTAAAGTGGCAACCAACATCATGCGAGCATGGTTGTTCCAGCACCTAACAGTAGGAACAAATATTTAATAAGATTTTACTTTTGGTGTTTTTTGGGGGTTTTTTTCGTTGAGTTTTCCATTGTTGTGTACACAAACGGTATAAATGTTTTTATAGGAATCGTATATGAAAGCTGTGCAGCTCTCTGTTTATAGATGTTTAAGGAGGAGCGTAAGAATTTATTTTACTGTTTGAGCAAATCGTGGGCCTCCGAAAGGACAACATTCCACACCAGCCATTACACATACGCAGTTTATTCACGACCAAAAAAATTTGCCTTAAAACACACATCACACAGGCAGTTTGATTGTAAGATTAAACACAATAAAAATGTTATAGGCTACTGGGGAGACTCTTAAAACGCCATACATTACAATTACAGTACAGCTCAACCTAAAGTACTGGTGCTATCGGTTTACAATGATTTTGCAAGGGCTGCATTACGTTAAGGGTTCGCGGACACAAGAGTATAAACACACAACGCAAGGCCAAACACTGTGAAGAATAATCTTCTCAAGTGAAAATATCTTAAACAAAGGCAGAATTGTCGAATATTTTTCATTATATGATTCATAAAACAATTATAACATTCGCTCTATTGTCTAATATTTCTATTTTCTATATTAAGACATTGTTTCTGTCAAGCATATATTTCTAGAAATATGAAAAAAAGAAAAGATGAAGCTTGAAAATTGAAAAACTGGGAATCTAGAAATAGGTGTACTAATTTAATTTGTGTGATCAAAATAAGAAATGTTAAACAATATTTAATACACTTGATTTTTTTTAATTGCAGTGCGGCTCTAATGGATTAGGACATAAAACAACAACAACAACAAAAAATATTTTGCAGATATTTTGGCCTCCAAGCACCCGTAGTTCCATACTTGCACTCCTCGCTTGTATAGTGTAATATATTAACTTAATAATTTTCCTATGTACGTACTAGATTTAATAGAGCATCAGAAATTCACATATTTATTCCCACACTAGAATTTTTAAAAATGTACTTTACTGAAAGAATTTAACTTTGAAAACTGAAATGTTTTTAATGGTTTGGTGTTTATTTATTAATGTATTTACATTTTGGTCTAAATGACTTTTAAACATTTTTACAATTTTATTTTACATCTTTAATTTTAAGCAATTCCTTTGGATCAAGCCAGTGTGAACAGGCAATGGGGTAGAATTCAAAAATTCATAAAAAAAAATAATAAAAAATGTTGTACCACTGCAGTTAGAAAGAATCAGACTGAAGTAATATAAGGGTCATTTGTGGATATATGAGATGTGGTATGTGAGCTACTTACTTTTGCAACTTCTTTCTTTTAGCGTTTCACCAAATATAAAAAGATTACTGTTAGAGATATGAAACATTACGGCTAAGAATTTTAAAAAATGTTTTTGCATGGACTGAGACATCAAGTAGCCCAGCACCAAATTTAAGCCATTTTTGTGATACAGAGAAAAAAAAACACCTCTGTGTTCAAATTCCTTATTGTCCTTTTCCTTTTATCGCACATAATCGTTACTTGGAAAGTCCCTGTACTGTCCAAAAACTACAGTAAATATTCTGCAGTAAAAAAATAATGTAAATACCAGCTGAAGGCTTACATAAATATTTAATGAAGACTTTAATAAATATTATTAAATATAGCCAACCATCTTAATGTTAAAATAGATTAAGTAAAGGTTTATGTTACTGTGATGAAGTAGGAGAACTTATCAAGCCTCACCAGATTGAACCCTTTGTTAAATTTGTTCTTTTGGTCATTTGTTGTTTTTTTTTTGGCATTTTGTACTTTCAATTTTATACATACTGTAGATTTTTGCCATTGTTTAGCACAAAAAAAAAACAGTCTATACTGTTGGATTACTGATCAGAAGGTTGTGAGTTGTGAGTGTGTCACTGCTGGGCCCTCAAATGCTCAGATGTATAAATGAGATAAATGTAAGTAGGTCTGGATAAGCGCGTCTGCCAAATGACATAAATGTAAAAGTAAATGTGTAGCTTCCAACAGAAAGAAACTTGGAAGAAAAGAAAAAACGCCATGACAAATATATCCAGTAATTCACATCTATTTTGATCATGTTTCTAGCAAATCTGTGTGAATTGCTAGACGCGTTAGTGTTTTTCACTCTGTTACTGTTGGCAGCTCTAAAGTTAACTGAATGGGCAAAAAGTTTATTCAGATTTCTAGTAGAATTTATCTAGAAAAAAATTATACCATGCCTTTGAGGTACAGAGTCTTTTTGTGTGTGTGTGTGTGTGTGTGTGTGTGTGTGTGTGTGTGTTATGGGCACAATTATGTGTATAAATTGAAAGTACAAAATGTCAGAAAAGGAAACAGGAACAGGAAAAAGTAGTCAACTATGTCTGTCGCCAATAAATAAATAAATAAATGGCCAAATTAATGACATTTTTTGTGTGTGTGAAAATATTAATTGGGGAACAAATTCCAGCCTTTAGGAGAACTTACAAAGTATACTGAAAGTATCAGTACTTTGGACAGCTGGCGTATACGAGCTGTGAATGAAAACGCTAATTTATATAAATGTACAGAATGTGTCTTGTTTAAAAATGTCATTGTTTGAAAAAAATTCACATCAGCAAGGCATGTAGCTGTCTCTTCCTTTCTATCGCTATTTTACTTAAGCGTGCACACACACACACACACACACACACACACACACACACACACACGGGCTGTACTCTATGTTGGGTAATTAGCGTGTAATTTGCCGCCCTCCTGTTAGCAGATGTGCAGCAGAGTGTGTTAAGCCTCCAGCAGCAGTGAACGGGAACAGCGCTGGCATTCGTCTCTCATTTCATATCTCACTAATCAAACGCATGCCCCCGATGACACACGTCCTGCGTTAACATTCTGTAGCGGCCAATAAAACATCACACTGCAGGTTTTTTATTTATTATTTTAGGTGCGACAGAAAGCGCTTAATGTGCGTGCAGGGTTTAGGACACGTGCTGTAATGTAACACAAACTCACAGTGTTGTGTCGCCGGTGTTGTGACTTCGCTTTCGCATGCCCATGACCATACTTGTCGATGTACTTTCATTCTGGAGGCGGTTTTCCGATAACTGCAATAGTTAAGTGGACCAAGTAGCACAAAATACGTGCGGCAGGCCTGTTGTTTCACAAAGACCTATAAGCGCGTGCTACAAATTGTTAGAACGTCGGACACGTGGACAAACTTTGTCTAAGTTCTCCAAAGCTCGTTAAAGGTCAGAGGTCACAGATACCATAGAATCCTTCATTTGTCCGGCTGCTCATATCTTGCAGAGTAACCCGCGGAGAAAGTACACACCACAGCAAAACGCTCCGGCCCGGCCCCATCCTCTGAGCTCCCTTTGATGTCACGAGATCTGAAATAGAAGAAAAGGAGAATGTATTCGAGACTCCAGCGCTCACCTGCCCACCCACACGCTCTCCCTCTTAAACTCTCACTGTGTACATTTCATATTCATGCTGATGTTTGAAAAATTTAATTTCGCTGACCTACGCCTGCTGATTATTGCTTAATTTCATCTTCAGGGTAGCTGTCAGAATCCCAGGCGCCAGGCTAATTAACAAGTCCGTGGTGTTTTACACACACACACACCCACACAAGTTTGTCTTACTCTACTTATGAGGACTTTTCATTATGGGGACCTGTCTAATAGTGCCCAGTTAGATTATTCCTATCCTTTTGGAGAAATTTGCTCTCCACCAAGATTTAAAAACATCCCCCCACACACACAGCTTCATCTGACTCTACTAATGAGGACTTTCCATTGAAATAGTTATTAATACAGCTAATTATTCCTATGCTACACCTAAATCTACCTTGAACCTTGAACCTCAGTAACCAGAGGGAAACTTTTTGGTTCTTTTATTTTCATTTTATTTTATTGTTGTTGGCGTTGGAGAAGCAGTTTTCATTGTGCGGACCTGCCTAATGGAGACCAGTCAGATTATTCCTACTGGAGAAATTCGTCCCCACCAAGATTTAAAAACATGCCCACACACACACACACACACACACACACACGCACACACACACACACACACATGTCGTCACACATATTTACTTTTGCACCATAGATCAGAGACTGGCAGCGCTGCCCTCTTCATGACTTGTCCTCTTTTTATTAACAGCCTCTGGTTTCCTTCATTTGTGGCTTTTTTAAAAAATTTTTTATAAAACCAGCAGGTTTTTTACACGCTACTGATTTTAGTTTTGCGAATTTTCTGTTTGCCTTACCGTTCCTTTTGAAGTGCCGAGACATTTGGAAGCAATGAACGAGACTCTATTAGTGTCACTAAGGTAAATGGGTGAAAAACATTGTTGAGGTGGAGGAGGGTTGTATTTTTTTTTTTTACATTTTTTTTTTTTTTTAGTAAATGGGGGGCCAAAGATCCCTTGGTTTTCCCAATTCTCCTCCTCTCCTCTCCTCCATCTGTCCAGGGTCGAACTCACTGTTATCAAAACATCATCCATTACGGAGCTGACAGCCTCATCGAGGGACCCAGGACCCTGCAAAAAGCCATGGGGAATTTCCGTCACTGCCCCGAGCCGAGAGCAGGGGAAAAAATAGGGAGGGGGTGAAGGAAAAAAAGAAAAATGAAGGAGAGAATGAAAGAGAGGAGAGGCGATTCATCATGAGAGCTCATTTTCCCCCTCTCTTTGAGGTGGTAAGCGAAGATTGGTGGAGTGAAGAGAGATGGAGAGGCAGGGGATTATCAGAAAATGCATTCGCTCCCTGACTTTGTGTTTTATTCCTTCAAGTCACAATCCTGAGTTTGTGAAGTCACTTTCGTTGATTACGAAAGATTCCGTGTTGCAGTACGTAAAGTACCTAGAATTGAACAGATACATAGTTTTAGTGACTACAAGTAATTTCCACATTTGTTGTATTTTACATCATAGTAATGCAAGAAATGCTCTGAATTTTTTATTTCATAATGTAAAAAGCACGAGTTACACTTTGTGTTTTGAAACCATAAGTACATTGTAACTGATGTATAAAAACAAACAACAACAACAACAACAACAACAAACAAGTACTTAGTGCTAAAAAGTAATACAGTAGTAAATATAGTGGTAAATATCACTACACTGCAAAAAAAAAAAGAAAAGTGAAAACCAGTCGAAATATTTTTAATATGGGCAAATGTATGAAATATTTCTTATTGTGACATGATTATAAATCAACTATAAGAATAATCAGCCTGTTTATTGATTTTACACATTTCAGTCTTAACATTGTTCATGTTTTCGAGAAATATAAATGAAAAAATCTAAACGAAGGCAAGAAATAATACTTCAGTGGGCAGGACCTATGGTACAGTAGAGATAACATGCACCTTATCTAATGTGTTAATATATTAAATAGGGTAAGATGGAAGAGAGAAATGAAATGCAAGAGAGTTGAATGCAAAAACAACAACAAAAAAAACCCCAGAAAACATTATAATGTATTGTAAAGACATTTGGACATTTATTGTGTTCGATTTTCACAACAGTATTTCGTTTTTGTCTTCCTCTACTTATGAGGACTTTTCATTGTGAGGACCTGTCTAATGGGGAACTGTAAGATTATTCCTATCCTTTTGGAGATACACCTTATCTAATGTGTTCAATATATTAAATAAGCTAAGATGGAAGATAGAAATGAAACATAAGTTGAATGCAAAAAAAAACCAAACAAAACATTATGAAGTATTGTAAGGACGTTTGGATAATTATTGTGTTCGATTTTTACTCCAACGTTTCATTTATGAATTCTTGGAATTGCTCGTATTCACAGATAAACTGTAAAAACAATTTTCCTTATTTTGATCGAACGTTTTGCTTTATATGTTGTCTTCGTTTTTGTTTGTTTGGTTGTTGTTGAATAATTCTGTTAGGTGTACTATATTTTTAGGCAAACTTATTGGCTGTGAACGTCTAAATAAATAACAAACATTTTTTGGAAATTTTCAAATTCTAAATTTCGTATATGGTGGTTGTTTTTCTTGTGTGGGTTACTCAGAGTAAAAAAAAAACCTTTTTTTAAAATAAAAACAAAACAACCACATATAGCATTCTGCATATGTATACATATGTTGAAAATACAATACAAGTTCACATCATTAGATATTTTATCACATTACATTATGCTAATACAGTATTGAATTTTACAACTGAATAATTAAAAAATATATATTTCTGTGTTGGAGCGAGAATTCTGTTCCAAACACATCTAATTAACACCTACAATACTGACACTATCATATAATACTACACAGACTTACATCTACACTACAAGTGTCAATTTGGAATTTTTATGTGTGTAAGAACGTCCGAAAAGGAAACGTGCAGCAGCATCGTCAGATGTTTCGGCGTCAAAGTGAGGAACCCGAACAGACAGACTTTATCTCATGAGCTTGGACACTGACGGGAAAAAAAAAAAAAAAAAAAACCGCTTTCCATTTAGGCAGGTTAATTTCAGAGGAATGTTGGCGAGGTGGTGATAATTGGAAACGTCTGTGATAAAAAATATCAGTCTGTAGAAGACTCTGTAGCAGATTTGCTATTGTATTATTATTATTATTATTATTATTATTATTATAATTCTGTTTAAAATGAAATGCTTCTTGATGGTTCCATTGGTAGTTTTTTTAAACACAGTATCTGTATACGCCTATGCGCACGCACACATGACATGTTTTAAAGGTGTTTTAACTTTAATTCCCCCACAATTACTGATAATTAGGGCACTAACAGTTTTACTACCCCAGAAAACAGGATAATCGCCTCCACACACACACTTACTTCCTCAACACCCAGGGAGCAAACCAGGCTCGTTCAGCTGTTAACCACTAAAGCTCACTAAAGCTCACCCTCCATTTGCTAGCAGAGCAATAGCGACAGGTGTTCAGCACCCAAACGCTGGACCCTGGCCGAGTTGTTAACGCTGCTGACCTGGGGTCAGATTTAGCGCCGGCCTCTCTGTATTTTCAGCTCCTGATGAGATTTAGCTTCTGATCCAGGGTCAGTGCGTAATCACACGCGGTGGTTTTGTTCATTTCCACGCAGATTTCCTGTGGGATTACGACCAGGGTTTAGGGGTTGTGTTGCCCTTGATTGTGGGATTGCTATTCGTAATTACTTTGTTGCTGTGCATTTAGCAACCAGAATGTAAACGCGTTCGAATTAGCACCGCCGGCACCGAACGTTTCCTGTTGTCCTGTTGTTTTTATACCTTTTGTTACGGAACTGTTCATACATCATTCAGGGTTGTGACGACATCATTCACTGCGGTGCGTGAAGGATTGTTAGCTCCTGAAATACTAAAAGATTTGTAGTATATTGCCACAAGATGCCAACAAATAAAGCGTTTGTGGAATTTTGTCTAATTCAAAGCTAAATCTAGACGATCACAACTGATCCTTAACTTACAGTACGTTATTGTTCTAATCGCACATTAAAATATAATTTACTCATAGATGACAGGCAAACTTCGTACTTATTTTGTTCTAACTACACAACAGGTTAAAATACTTAGCTTAACTATAGCTAGCTTGTTAGAAAGCTTCCTGGATCAACAACCAAACCTAGCTAGTTAGCAAGGCTGATCACATGACATCACAACTAGCCTTTATTTTCACTTCGCTTAGCTTAATGTGACCTCTCCAGCTGTAGGTTTGTTGAACAGTTTCTATTTATTTATGTTCAGTGGTACACACAGCTGTGTGAATGAGCAAACACACAAAATATAGATAACTAGCATTGCGCTAAAGGCATAAAGACGTTAAGGACGTCCTAACGACTTAATTAAACTGTATTTTTGGTTAATAATTTGCTTTCTATACTTTGAACAACAGGGAGGTTCTTTAAAAAGTGACCATGTCCAGTTAATAGTACAACTTAAAAAAATAAAAAGGTAACTTTTCACAAAATAGCTGTACTACTAATAAGCTAACTAATTCCTCGTCGCTATTTTCTGGGTGTAGTGATGGGAAAAAAAAAGGTCCTAACTCTGAATTTCCAACCTACGAGAAACCAGAATACTTCATCATATGACGCAACATATCTGCGTACACCGTCGAGTAAATAAAACGCCACTTCTCGGATTTTAAACGAGATTAAAACAGCATTTGTTTTAGCTCGGTCAACGCACAGACGCGTTCGCTGTTTAAATTTATAACACTGACCAAACAGTCTGAGAAAGTGAACACATTACGAACGTTAACGAGCCTCCTTCCTGCTAACGAAAGACAAGTTTTCACCTACGCGTCTGTGTTCTTTCCCACTTTGTACCTCAAACGTACCATGTACCCAGTCGATCTCAGACTTCCCACTTCAGCGTACAAAGCTGTGTGATTAGTTCTCAGGTCTCCGTGTGCTTTTGTTAACGTTTTAGTCTCAGTAACTCCGCCCCTCATAGGTCATTGGTATATTTTCTCTAACCTCTCCTGTGTATTAGTTCATCACACTATGTATACTGTATATTTCTTCCTCATGGCACCATCGTGTGTTTTTTTCTTCCAGTTCCAGTTCTGTGTTCTGCTATTTTATTAAAACCTTTGTACATGTCTATCCATTTTCTGTACACTTCCTTGTTCTCAAGTCGTCACCTACAACCCAGCATTAGCCCGCTGCGGTGTTTTCTTCCTCCGACAGACGGAGAACAATATATCACAGGATACCAGATTCACTGTAGACATCCGATCCGATAGCAGCTTCAACTTCAGGAACTTTACCACTGGATCTGAAACCCTGCTATCGGATAATGATTGTATTATTAGTGTGTATAGAAATAACCTTTATTTAAAATCAGTATAACTGATGTGTGTTCTCTGTTCTGTGTTAGCACCCGTACCCCTCTGAAGAGCAGAAGAAGCAGTTAGCTCAGGATACAGGTCTCACCATCCTCCAGGTCAACAACTGGTGAGTGTGTTTTCACCTTAAAGTGTACAGAGTGACGCTAAAGCTAGTTTGTGTTCTTTGTATAAATGACTTGTCGTGGCGGTGATGTAGTTACTGTGTATATTATCTACCGTCCATATTTCTCAGTTGCCTAGGAACCGTATTTCTTGAATCACTTGCCAGTGTCTTCGCCGTCCCACATTGTACACACGAGTTCAGTTGGAACGCATCTAATTCTTTGACGTCGTGGTTCTTCTTCGTCTCCTCGGCGACAGAGACGTTCTAGAATTTTGCCAGATCGTTTTAGAATGCGAGTACAATTAGAACACAACATATTCTTTTTTGTTCCAAATCATTCCAGAATTGGAACATACCAGTTTTTTTCCGTTGTAGTTCCAGTTCGATTGGCGATGACGACTTTGTACAATGTTTGCCAGATATTTTTAGAATACAGGTTGGATTTGGAACGTACCAAATTCGTTTTCGCTGTAGTTCCACATTCGCTCGCCGACAGTGACGCTCTCGATCGTCCCTGGGTCATTCTAGAACTACAATTGTTATGCACCAAAATCATTTTCATTATAGGTGCGCACTCTCTGGTGACGGTGCCAATCTAGAACGATTGCCAGATCTTTCTAGAATGCGCCTTTGCGTGGCACCAGTGTGGTCTGTTTTCAGAACAGGTGAGGGGGCGGCACAAGGAGTGCAAACAAGCACTTGTCAAATTAAACAGAATTTTCACAGTGAACAGCTGGACTGGTTTATTTAAACACGTACACCCACACACACACACAAACAATGCCTGACCGCTACATAACCCCACATTACGGTGAGGCCAGGGGGACGTTTTATGATGGTGCGACCCATGTGTTTTTAAGTTCTGAGGTTAAGCAGCCCAAGCGTCCCTAACAACACATATGCGCTCATTCCTGACCTAGACACGAATGAATGAATCGTCCAGATTCAGTACTTCTCCAGTACTTGCCCTTAAAATGTATCCTATGAATTCCGAAGTTCAACCGCGACACATGATGAACGCATGATGAACGCGTCTCAGTGCATAACCTTCATTCGCGGCTCTGTGAGAGTGCCTCGAATAGCTGTAGAATATTTACCACGTGCGTTGTATTTATGGTACATGCTTACCGTGTGTGTGAGGGTGCGGTGTGCGTGTGTGTGTATGATGAGGAGGCAGAGCCTGGTGCTCGTAAAAACCCAGCCTCATGGTGTGAATCGAGGGGTCAGCCAAGGGTCAAACTTTTACCCCTAAAAGAGGGGGAAGGTTTCGCAACCGTATGGGGTTTTGTTCTCGGCTCTGATTGGTCACTGGACAGGTGGCGTGTCGCAACGGAGCTGATTTATTGGCAACGGTGCTGATCTGGGGTCAGGTTTAATATTCATATCCCTGGTAATACAATGATACGGACTCTTAGAAGAAAAGGGTACTAAACTGCACCGTTCCTTGTCTTCGAGGTGGTACTCGTAAACGTACAAGTTTTGTACATGTCATGTCTGTTACCTAGAAAGCTTTTGATTCCAAAAGGTAATTATGGTACATTGCAGTAATCGCTAAAAGTACACTGTATCTACATGTATAAAATATATGGGTGACGAGTTAAGGTACGGTTTAGTACCCTTGTTTCCGAGAGATGGTGGAGAGAGGGATGTCTGATTATGGATTAGCACTTTAAATCATTTCAAATGGAATCACTTCTTCCACTCGCTTTAATGCTCTGAGTCTCATTTAAAGTCAAGGACACCTTTTTTAAAAAAGATACATTTTCAAGATTCGTTCGTCCTCCATAAATTATTTTAGCTCTTACCATTTCTGGTGCGTAACCTTCATTAGCCCAGCGCCGGCCATTTGTGGCGTACGACCCCCAGCTTTTTTTTTTTCCAAGGGAACAGGAAATGGAACCGTGCGCCCCGAGGTCAAACAGCGGGGACATAAATCATGTACGAACCCAGAGCACTGGCACCTTCAGGTCAGAGGTCACGAGGGGGTTTTTAGACTGAGGAAGACCAGAGCTGCACCTCTGCTCGGTGTGTGACGTCATGGGGTTGCAGAGTCAAAAGGTGAAAGGTCAAGCACTTTAGGGGACTAGATACTAAAAAGCATTCTGAGGCTGCGTCTGTACACTGACATTAAAGGAGTACTCCACCGCGTTCCCAACCTAATCCCTGTCCGGCGCATGTGCAACGTGTGTGTGATGAGCACGGACTAGAGGTTCGACACGTCTCTCACGTTTCTGAATTGAACAAAGCGAATAAACTACAACCGTACCACTCTATTAATAACAGAGTACTAATGAATAGGTTTGTTATGAGAGAAAGTCTTGAAGCTGGGAAGGTAAAAACAAAAGAAAAACGATGTAAATATGTCGTGTACCATAACAACGGGCTATGTTCTTGTCATCTAGCACCAGTTAAAGAATTCTCTGCCTTGTGCCTAGCGACACATTCTAGCTGGATCGGATGATCGGCGTAAACGCTTACTATTATGTTTAAAGATCGTATTTTTCATTTAGTCCCGCCCTTCAGACGCTACATAAGACATTTACATGTCTCCCAGAAGACAAAATAATAACAGTTTACAAAGATCATCTGCAAAGTTTACACCCCCCCCCTGTCTCTGAATGTATCGTGTTGCCTTCTTGCACATCGGTGAACGTTTGCACCTCATGTAATAGTCGTGTACGAGTCCCTCGGTCGTCCTAGACATCATAGATCATAGAGTCACCGTTGGAAAGGAGTCAAATATGCAGAAGACGCTGGAAAAGCAGAGAATGTGCAGGACCTGGAGGATTTTTCTGAAGAACGGCGGGCAGTTTAACTGCTCAGGACTAACAAGAGACTCATGAAGAACTCTCACACAACATAAAAACAGTCGTGGATCATCCAGGTAACGACACGCGGTATTAAGAATCAAGGGTGTGTAAACTTTTGAACTGGTTCATTTGTGTATATTCAGTTATTATCGTGTCTTGGGGATTATATGTAACGATCTGTTACGTGAAATAGCTTCTTTTCTTTCTTTTTTTTTACATTAACGTTTCGCAGATTTCTTTCGCAGATGATCTCGACTGTACGCTTAAAAAAACAATCAAGAGTGATTGTGGAATTGTTCGAATGATCGGGATTGTTGTTGTTGTGATGTGTGGTGTTTATGTGGAAATTGGTGTACACGTCCCTGCTGAAAGTACGAAACAACATCTGAAACAATGAATTATACAGAAATTCACAAAATGTCCTATAAAATAAACGTTTTTTTTGTTTGTTTGTTTTTTTATTGAGGGAATCCAATGACTACCCTTAGACTTTCACCATTATAGGCAAGTTTGGAGTAAAGAGGTTTTACGTTCTATGCCCAAATTCGGTCTAACAACAATCTGGGGAAAGACTTTCCCACTTTCAGGATAGGTTCCAGGTAGAACCGCTTTAAAAACCCAGAACCCGTTCTGTTAGTGCGCCTATTGTTTCATACCCACACACATGTCCCTTGCTGTTTCGGATGATTGTTAAACATCCAAAGAACCACCAAGAGACCATGTTTTCTTCTAATGTACACTACACATGCAGGAGATCAAGATTCGGGTTCCGTGATGTAATCTGTGATGAGAGGAAATGTGACGTATAACCGGGTTGTTCTCACTATATTTGTCTCTCCAGGTTCATCAATGCCAGGAGAAGGATAGTCCAGCCGATGATCGATCAGTCGAACCGCGCAGGTGAGTCCGTGCTGACGCTGTCCGACCCCCGCTAAAGCTACTCGTCGCACCTGCCCTCTCACACACTTCCACTAAGTGGGTCCAATACAAGCCAAAGACGTTAACAGCGTTCCAGGGGTCTTTATTAAGTGACACAAAACGAATCGCTGAACCGAGTGACATATTTCATACTTCTATTCTCTCTTTTCTCTCTCTCTCTCTCTTGCTCTTTTTCTCCTGACTGTCTGAATCTTGTTTCTGTTGAGCTGTAGTAAAGTTTATGGGCTGTGAGGGGGCTGTGCGGCTCGGGCAGGCTCCAGGCCGAGTTGGGGAGGAGGGCCGGGGAAGTTCAAAGGCATTTCTGTGGGTCTGAACTGCTGCCCTCGTGCCAGTTAACCAGACACAGCTCACAAACCCCATACGGACTGTACGCTAATGGGCTTCGGAGGGAGGGGAGCGGGGAACGCGAATGCAATACTGGAACGCTATAGCAGTATGTATTTGATTTTAGAAGGGCTCTGACCGGAGTTTATGTCGTTGCAGTGGGTCACAGTGGGCCATACACTCCTGACAGTCAGCCAATGGGAGGCTACATGTTGGATGGACAGGCTCACATGGCTGCCAGGGCCTCAGGTGACATTTTCAGTGCACATTATTGTACTGTTCACACATTTAAAGGGGCAGTGTGTAATGTTTAAAAGTGACCTGTAAGAAGTGTACACATTCAGAGATACTTTAGAGTGCAATTCACAACTTTTCAGTGTAATGGATCTGCTTGCTAGTTTCTTTACTTCAGGTATGCGTTTACACTTTTCTGGCCCAGAAATTAGCTCCGCCTCCAGCTGAAACAAAGCTGCTCAGCTTTTTTTTTTTTTTCTTTTTTTTTTTTACTTATAACAAACAGAGAAAATTATAGCTTTGTAGTTATAATTGCAGTTAGAATTCACCTTATTTACTTCCTTAGTTACTGGATCAACTTCCTTGGATACAACATTAACTTCCTTAGTTACAGGAGTAACTTCCTTAGTAACAAGGCCAATTTCGTAAATTGCAGGGTCAAGGTCCTTAGATAGCTTAAATAGCTTTAACTTGCTAACTTGGATAGTTTCTTTATTTCAGTCCTTTTTAGACCACAACGTAGCCTGTTCCTTTTCCTTAAAAGGCAACACACAAAGGAAACAGAGATTCAACAGGGGCTTAGTGTGTTTGTTGTTGTTGTTGTTGTTTTTTTTTTGTTTTTTTAAATCGCAGCTGTAATTCACCTCACAGGCAGCAGAGGGCTCTGTATATTACAAACTGCTCCTTTAAACACATTGAAGCACCAGATATTTGAATGGCACTAGAATGAGAGACTCGACAGTGAATGATTCTCTCTCTCAGGTTCACTGGGGATGGGGATGGACAGTCAGTGGCACTACATGTAACCAATGTCTAATGCATCTTAACACCTACCTAGGTGTCAGGTAAGTCCAGTCAATTGTGTGTGTGTGTGTGTGTGTGTGTGTGTGTGTTTATAAATGTTGATATGGAGAAACTTTCTCTCAGATGTTTATTTAACTTGAATGGAAGGAGTCTCCAGTGTCAGTGCTTTGTAACAGTCAGTAGGTTTTCCACCACAGGAAAGTCTTCACAACAGAGTTGTTGTTGTTGTTGTTTTTTAAATATCAGTTTCCCCATTTCCCATTGAGAAATATTCTTTTGTGAGAGAAGCTTTTTTGACTCAGAGTGAAAAATGATGAAGGAAAGAAAGGACACGCTGAAGAAAGAGAGACAGAAAGAGAGAGAGAGAGAGAGAGAGAGAGAGAGAGAGAGAGAGCTTGTTAGTGCCTCTGTGGGTATGCTGCTTTTGTCTCCCTCTTTGTGATTCATTGTATTCAAACAAATACCTCTGTCATAACCCATAATGCCCCACAATGACTGTACAGTTGATCTCCACCCTTTCTGCATGCAATCCACAGAGCTGAGAGAGTTTGCCATCCTTAATCCCTCCCTGTTTCTTTCTCTTTTCCTTTCTTTTGTTAAATTCACTTATTATTTGCTCAGCTGGGGTTTTTTTTTTTCTTTGATGCAAACACGCTGAACTTAGTTAGCGGTTGTGTCCCACGCTGATGTCACAGGGTGATATTGTTATTGATTGTGCAGTTACAAAGGTGTTTAATGGAAGATGAACGATTAATTCATAGCCGCCAGGTTTCGTTGTGAGTACAAGAGCTCATTGTCTCATTCGCCACTTTTCCAGTGATGTTTACCGTCATATTACTGAGAAATCCAGTGTAGGAGGAGTGGAGACATTGGTGTAAAACTCAGAAAAGTCCCACAATGCAGCACAGATATGATACAGCAGATACTCGACCTGGCTAGTTAGCGATGGTCGACGGCGGTGTTAGCAGGAATGTTTTGGACGCCGATGTGTTAGAGCAGATTGAGAGAGAACGGGGCAGACTAAAGGACTAAAGCGCCGCTGCATCGCTCTGTTTATGTAGAGATGAAAAGAGGGTTAAATCTCACAGTCGAATGGCATTCTGGTATGTTTTCATTATACATCTTGTTGAGCAAGTCATTCAGGGTGAACTTTTCCCTCAAAGGGTTCCCTCATAAAGGTGCAAACTTCCGTCTCACGGGAACAAAGACGATACAGCGATGACCAAAAATTTGTCAACATCACAATTCCCCAATACACCAAATGTAAACGTATTTTCCATTAACTCTATTTCCTTTTCAAAGAAATATAGTTCAAGTTCCCTTTTCAAAGAGGGTTCCTAAGTAGAACCCCGTACAGGAAGAAAGAAAACTGTGATTCGTTCAGTTTTACCACCAGAATACGGCTGCATTCTTATCTTTCCGAACCCTACAACTTCTGTTTTTAGGAAGTGAAGGAACCCGTAATCCTCAGAGAACCCTACATTCTTCCCAACAGTGTGATGAAACTGAGAAGCAGTGACACAAGACAAGCGGCCTGGGAATAGCTCAATGTCATTAGAATAAGAGAGTGAATGATATTACAGTGTATTATACTTTCACTAAACAGGGCCTACAGTGCTGACGTTAATGCTAACTACACTTCCTTTCAGCAGGTACACAACCAGAATAAACAGCACCACGTGATAAAAAAATAATCATCTTATGCGTCTCGTAATTGTCGTCTACGATGACTGGATGGTATACAACGTTGTAAAAGCCAGAAGTACGACGCGTAAAAATCCTCCACGGTTGTTTTTATTTTCGTGCCGCTCATTAGGAAAGTCCCACAGCTGAAAATGGAGCGGTCTGGCTGTTATAAAAATAGCGGAAAGACTTTCTGAAAATGTCGTCTGGGTCCTTCAAGCAGCACTGGCTCCAGGACTGACAAAAGAATAGAGAATCAATTTTGTACGCCGTAAACGCCGATATTTCTCTGTTCACTGTTGTTTTCTGCTTCTGAGACCGAAACACACTGAACGCTCGCTTTGGATTTTTTTCTTACAGCCCCAAAGATGGCGACTCGTCAACGCTACAAATCCCAGAAGCCTGATAAATGACCTCTCCGTGGCTTAAGGAATGCAAGTGCCTCGCTGCCACCACAGAGACTGCTGCAGCGGGCCGTTACAGCCGTCTCGCTCAAAATGGTCGCCCCAGCTGGAGTCTGGCGAGGACTGGGACATCAATCATAATGGGTCAAAAACAAAAAAAAAGATAAAAAGAAAACACCTCTACTACTCCCAGCCTTACCTGCTGTAGGCCTGGAGTCGAAGACTGAACTGCCTTAAAGGATAAGGACACTCGAATGTTAAGCCTCAAAAAAATACTTTCTTCGTCAAATTCTAGGGTTTGGAGCCCAAAAATGAACCTCCCATAGATGGCTAACAGAAAGTCATTTACTACTGTTAGCATAAAAATAATGATCAATATCATGTTGTTGGGTTATTTCATGAATTATTAATGCATTTACATAAAAATTTAACTCTGAATTGTTATTTATGTATTTGCTTGAATTGTAACATCAGCCTTGTGGCAGGAGTTACTTTTATTCCTTTACTAAGATGTCTGTAGTTACAGCATCAACTTCCTTGGTTACAGCATCAACTTCCTTAGTTACAGCATCAGCTTCCTTGGTTACAGCATCAGCTTCTTTAGTTACAGCATCAGGTTCCTTTGTTACAGCATCGGCTTCCTTTAGTTACAGCATTAGTTTCTTTAGTTAATTGATCAACTTCCTTAGTTACAGCATCAGCTTCCTTTGTTAGAGCATTAGTTTCTTTAGTTAATTGATCAACTTCCTTAGTTACAGCATCAGCTTCCTTTGTTAGAGCATTAGGTTGCTTAGTTACAGCATCAGCTTCCTTGGTTACAGCATCAACTTCCTTAGTTACAGCATCAACTTCTTTAGTTACAGCATCAAATTCCTTAGTTAGCATCAACTTCTTTAGTTACAGCATCAGGTTCCTTTGTTACAGCATCAACTTTCTTAGTTAGAGCATCAACTTCCTTAGTTACAGCATCAGCTTCCTTAGTTACAGCATCAAGTTCCTTAGTTACAGCATCAGGTTCCTTTTTTACAGCATCAACTTTCTTAGTTAGAGCATCAACTTCCTTGGTTACAGCATCAACATTGTTGGTTACAGCATCAACTTCCTTAGTTACAGCAACAACGTTTTTAGTTACAGCATCAACTTCCTTGGTTACAGCATCAGCTTCCGTAGTTACAGCATTAACTTCTTCATTTACAGAACTGACTTCCTTAGCTACAAGAACAACTTCCCTAGTTAGAATATTATCTGAAATAGTTAGAGGATCAGCTTCCTGAATTACAGAATCTTAGTTACAGCATTAATCCCTTAGTTATAGAAGTGACTTCCTGAATTACAGAATCAACCTCCTTAAATACAGCATCAACTTCCTTAGTTACAATATTAACTTTTGCAGTTATTGGATCAGCTTCCTTAGTTACAGCTTCAACTTGCTTAGTTACAGGACCAGCTTTCTCAGCTACACCATTAACTTCCATGGTTACAGCATCAAGGCCCATAGTTACAGCATCAACTTATTATTTACACCATTTCCTTCCTTAGTTACAGTATTAACTTTCATAGTTAGAAGATCAGCTTCCTTAGTTACAGGATCGTTTTGGCATTGATGGAGGGAGAACCACCTGAAAGTATCTCCGTTGCCGCTAGGCAAAATGTCAGAAGGATGATTTCTGTACAAGACACTGATATCTGGAGGGTCTTTCTCCAGGGTTGAGAACAGCGTGTCTCTGCAAAAACGGTAGCCACAGAAAAACCAAACTTTTCAGATTACTATACACGATGAAAACTTTTGGCACACTGAGACCGTAGTGTCTTAGCATTTTGTATAGAAACACATCATTTTACCAAGACGTGAAATAACACGGATTTACAAGCGTTCCATCTCTTTAACAAAGAATATCACTTGAATAGTCAAAAAATAAATAAAAAAAAAAACAGTGTGTGTCCCATTAAAGCGTATCGGAGGTCACTTTTGTGTTGTCTCAAATCCACTCCAAAACCGCGCTGAATAAAATATGCATTTTGAGGTTTAACAGTGACCTTTAAGAAGTTAAAAACTATTTCCTCACCAGCAGCAGGAGGACCTGCACACATTTTAAGGATCTACTTTATTGGGATCTACGTGGAAGTACGTCCAAAAAAAAAAAAAATAATAATAAAAAAGGCAAGGCCTGGAAAAGGACATTGCAAAATAAATTTTTTTTAAAATTTGCTTGTATTGATGGTACGGTTTGATTTTAGATGACATAGGCACTAAGCTTGCAAACTTTTAAGGTTGATTGTATAATTTTGTAGTGCTGCACACCAAATGCAACGACGTTTACCTTTACAGAAGATGTGTCGACGTTTTCAAAAAAAAAACCAAAAAAAAAACCCGAATGTTTATTGCGTTTCTGCCGCATTGCATATCTCGAATGAGTAACGGTGCTCAAAGAAGATCCCGAAAAAAGATGATTGTAAATGTTCTGGTTTGTATCGGTGCACCATGTTCTGTATTTTCCGCACTATGTGTGTTTGTGTGTGAGAGTGCGTGTGCTGTTTTCATAAAACTTTTTTACCTCAATAGCTGATGACTGGTTTTTAAAAAAAAATAAAATTTACATTAAATTTTTTTTTTTTTAATTTAGCAATAAGCTGATGCCAGCACACTGGAGCTGGACTTGTGTGCCACCTGTAGGACATCTGAGATACTGCGCAGAGGGAATATTTTATTTAATATAGTTTGTATTGCTTCATATGCCGGACACTTCTTGTTCCCTTAGTGGATAAAAGTGAGCCTGAATCCAGTAGAAAGACAGAAAAAAACATTTCTGATCTAATTAAGAAAGTCTTTGGTCGTCCGATTAAGTTGTAAATAGACAGTGTGACATTTTGAAAAACGTAATGATATATATATATATATATATATATATATATATATATATATATAAAAAAAATCTATTTTATAAATATTGTGTGTGAGA
>JAOUWY010000045.1:15602125-15613616 GCA_025728095.1 Prietella phreatophila | reverse complement strand
CTGGAGCTCATGTGTCAGCTGCTTTTGTGGTCAACGATCGGAAGAGTGGAATACAGGTTCCTAGCCATATTTCAATTTTTACAGCAGAAGCCAACGCCATTATTTTGACACGGGATCATTATTTAACATAACTTCTCAACAATGGAATTTCCTAATAATAATAATAGCAGGCTCGAATCTCCTCAGACTCTGGCATCGCTTAAAAACAAACGCCCAGCTCTTGTAGAAAATTGAAATTGACTGCGGTCTTTGGAGGCACAGAATTGAAAATGTTTTTGTTGGGTACCGGGGCATTGTGGGATTCCAGTGGATGAGCAAGCGCATGCCGCTGTTAACGAGGCCTTCGTCTTCCGAGTTTAAACAGTGCTGCCCCATTCCAGACCTCAAAGTCATTATTATAAACGCTTATGTCGTTGAAAAATGGCAAACCGATTGGGATCAGCGTATTCTAAATAAACGTCATGTAATCAAGCATGTAGTCGGTAGAAAAACATCGTTACCGCTTGGATAATCTCTGGGACCGGATCATCTCCATCCGTTTCCGAGTGCGCTTAATTTTAAGATCAAGTCTTATTTCTCAGAGGAACATTTTAATGGACTCTGATGGGTTCCTCTAACTCCTGTAAAACTAGGATTTTTTTTTTAACTTCTTTATATTTTGTGACACTTTTTTTTTTTAACCCATTTCCCGCCATGGAAGCAGCCATGATCGCGTTAAATTGCAAACAAACAAATATTTTTATCAATGAATACTGGAGTCAGAAGTTGTTTTGGGTTTTTTTTTTTCTTCTAAATGAAGTTCTAAAGCTAGACAGTTGATCTTTTCAGAGTTGGGAGTTCTGTTGTTGTCGCAGTACAGGGAAGCATGTTCAAATTCTTGTCGGTGATCATCGGATAATGTGCTAACGATAACGAGGACGGAGATTCGATTGGAAAATGTCTTCTTTTTTTAATCATTTGATGATGATGATGATGGAAAATGACAAGATGTGCAAAATGAATGTTTGGGTTAGATTAAAAATGAGTTTAAACACAAGTTTGTGTGCGTATAATAAGGGAAGACGAAACCTTTCGTGAAACTTTTGCTCAAGTGGCTTTTCAGTATGCGTGTTAACATCTTTTATGCCACCGTGGCCTTTTTGAGACATTTCCTCTCCTATAAACGCTGTTCAGTGGAAACTCTTCACTGGAAGAGACCCCATGCTGTTTTGCAGCCTGATAAAATCTCAGCACGTCCGCGCCGGTATACCGTGACCACCGACGTTTCTTTTTCACACAGAGATGTTCAAAAAGCTTTTTTCCACCTTGCTCGCTCTTTCTTCTGCTCACGGTCCCGAGACACTCAAGTCTCCTTTGTTCCGTCTACACGAAATGGCTGCTTTTCACCTCAGAGCCGAGGAGTGAATCGATCGTTCTTTTTGAGTTCAGAGGCTGACGAAAGGTCTGGTAGTCTTGCTTAGAAGAAAACGGCAGGGGTTTTGTTTTGTTTTTGTTTTTTTCCACCCATCCTACAATAAGGGTGAGAAAGTATTGAGAGAACGTCTTCAGTGTTTCAGCAAGTTCCTGGAAAAGTGTGGCTCCTTCCTAATCGTTCAGAATGCCAGTGTGTATATAGTTGACACGTGACTCCAAGTTCTTCCGTTTTACTGTTTAATGAAGGGACAGAATACTGTACGAAACCAAATAAAGACACCTGTCAAAGACCTGTGTGCTCCCTCGACTCGAGAGCTTCACCGGCTATCCAAGCGGAAGTGACACTCATGGTCCTTATTAAAGTATTGTCCAATCAGAGGGGAGAAGCTGCTTGAGATAATCCCCTCAAAAATACTCCATTCTTCTACTGGAAAAGCTCTTACGTTAAGGTTTTGTGGAACCTTGAGGCAGGGATACGACATGCTCATATGGTTCTGCCTCTCGCCTTAAAACGTATTCATAGCTGTCTAAATATCTGGAAAAAAAACAATCCAGATCGATACGTCTCGGAGTTAAAATGTGTATGTTAAATTAATACATTTCTGGTTCTGATTTAGAACCGGCGAGAGATTTGGACTGTTTGTTTGGGGTTTATTTTTTTTCTTTCTTGCGCTTGCCTTTATGTCGTATTTGTCTTTTTGTCCAGTCCCGGCGAAACGAGCTCCAGCTCGCACAGTCCGGAGCACGCCTTCATCGAAACAACCAGCAGGACCCAAACGACCCCGGGCTAGGCTGCCTTCGTTATCAGGGGACGAGGAGAAAGGGGTCGAGGAGGAGGAGGAGGAGGATGTGGAGGAAGGATGCAGCAAGACCCCCAGAAAGAGAGCGAGGAGGCTGAGAAGTGACACGGAGGAGAGCCAGGTACACGCGGAACCTGGAACAGTGGATTAATGGATCTCGTCAAAGAGCTTGTACTAAGTTGGTTTGTTCGAGGGAATATAAAGCTATAGCAACAAACGTCTCGAGTTTTCTTTTCTATATCGGAACACAAGATGCGTTTTAGATAAAGATATAAGATACAACGTCTTTTGTCTTGGTTAAAGATGATGCGTTCGGGAACTGGTGAGTGGGCTTTCTTCACCTTGGCATCCTCATGGTGCCACGTCTTTACACGGTGAGCGTTCTGGGCACCAGGTGATCAGATCATTTACTTTTCAACAGGACCAGGTTCCGGTGCCAAAGTCCAGTCAAGAGAGGCCAGCGGCGGACGAAGACGCCAACGCAGCGCAGAAAACAGATGACGAGGGAAAGGAGAACGAAAGTAAGAGAGACAGTCAGAGGTCCAAAGCTGGAGGCTCAACCTTAATGCATGGTGGCGGAGAAAGCTCTCAGACAGCCGCGCAGCAGAAGGCTAAAGTGCAGCGCAGGACGCCGTGTCCCTATGGCACCTCCTGTTACAGGTACTAATCCAAACAGTTCTTTATTTCTTTATTTCTTTCAGCAGTATCCTCCATGTGAAATCCAGCCCCCAAGCAGGATCTCGAGGGATCAATAACAATTTGTTTTATGTTGCTTATTTCCTCCATCTTTAAGATAAGACCATTTTATGGCTTTCCTTCCCTTTTTTTTGGGTTCAAATTGGAGAAATGATCTCTGTTACCAAACTGTTACCAGAGATATATAGTGTCGACTGTTTTCGCGTATATCAAAGAGACATCGTGCCTGCTGCATGCTGTTTTAAAACAATTTTATGTCTCTGATTGACTGTTTTATGGCCGACCGTTAACAAGCCGAGAACGCTCCGTCGTTTCTGGACGAGTCCGTGGTGAATCCCGCCTGGCATGCGAGATCTTTTATCCTTTAAGTGATTCTTCAGGCTTGAACGTGCACGCGATTAATCTCCCCGAACGGTTCTCGTTAAAGCAAACTTATTTTCTTTCACCGTACCGCACTGGACCCAGTGTCCCAAAGCAACTTCAAATCTTCCCACAGATCATCCTAGCTGAGAGAGAGAGAGAGAGAGAGAGAGAGAGAGTTCACTGTGATGCTCGTTCGACCATTTAACATTGCTTTTTAACAGCCCTGTTAGGCTTCGTTTATTACACACAATCGTTTAGACTTGTAATGCTGTCAAAAGGATCGAGCTCTCAGAGCCAGGATCAGTGAAATACAACTTTCACAGCTCGTATTTCACTACGGAATGAGCGTCCGTCGAGCCTGAGGTTACGTCACGTGGCGTTTCGTTGTCTTGATTTATTTTTCTTGAAGTGTATTTTCATAAGTAGAGTCATTTTGTTTAAAAAGGTTCCACATTAACTGCTAAATTTTGGAAGTCCGAATTTCCCCTCACAGGTTGTGAGGCATTGTTGACATTTCCTTATATGGTATGAAAGTCTTTTTCTCGAAAGTAATTTCAGTAAAGTGACTAAAAATCAAGTCTTTTGTTTGTTTTTTTCGTAAACTCCCACCATATCCGAGGTAAACGTTTATGTTTTTGACAGTTTTGTCTTATTTCCACGGTCACTTGGCCTTTCACGTTGTTCGTACAGAAGCTTGAGCAGATGCATGTTCGCTTATTGCTTAGTGAATATCTAGCGTGTGTGTGCATGTGTTCCCTGTGTCAGCCTGGTTTCCCAGTTGCTTAGCAACAATGTCGACGCCTTAAACCAATTGGACAGTCAGAAAACCGTCCGTGTTCTTTCTCCAGGAAAAACCCGATCCATTTCCAGGAGTGCAGTCACCCCGGCGACGACGACTATGAGGACGAGCAAAACGACGAGGACGGCGAAGACGACGATCGGCTGGAGTGTCCGTACGGCACTGACTGCTACAGGTGGCTTCGGTTAACGTGATGTTAATGCGTTACTAGCAGAACTAGCAGAGCTTTTTCTTCCTACGCCAAAAGTACTCGATTCAGAATGTTTTCATTAAATCACTTTATTAAGATTAATCAATCCTGGATAATCCTGGACCACTCGGCACTCAGATCTCTCAGCCAGACCTTTCAGACATAGCAGAAGGGGCGGCACCAACAGACTGTACAATTGTTGAAATACCGAGCGAGAAAATGCATTTTGGGTTAAATTTGCACTTCGTGGATGGCATTCTGGCGCAGGCTAACACCGTGATGTAAGGCGTAGTCGCTTTTCATGGCCAAGCTGAAGTTTTCTAGCTAGCGGTTTTGAAAAATGATTCGTTTATATATATAAAATGTATTAGTCTGACCAGCTACTAAAACAATACTCAGACTGGTAGACCACTGTTGGCGAATATCAATAACCTCAAAATTACACACTACATGAGTCCAAGAAAGACTTTTCTGCTTGCAAGCTCTGCTTTTCTCTTGTACATATTTTTCCAGATGTAACCTAAAACGTTTTTTTTTTTTTTTTTTTTTTTAAATTTACTTGTGTGTTTTTGTTTTTTTTTGTTTTCCACCAGAAAGAATCCACTGCACAAAAAAGAGTACAAACACACTAAACCTCCAGGTTTGTATTTTCCTCTTCAACTCTCAAAGTAGTCCTTGTTAAAATCCGATGTGTCGTGACGAACGCCAGACTCGCCGCTGAATCTGAAATACTCCCGTTTAATACGGATCTGATACGCGGCCAGCTCGGACCAGATCGTTTACTAGGGCGCGCGCCAAACTACGTCTGCGAACGCGCAACAATGACAAACTAAATTGACTGAAACGCAGGAGAGGGGATCAGGAAGGGCCACAATGACGCAGTTTTTCTTTTTTTTTCTTTATTTTGTGATTCTCGCACTTGGCTGTCCACTCGAGACGTGCTGAATGAAAGGATATAGATTGGACAGCTTTTACATGCAAGGATCTGAGAAACCACTTGTTGTAATTACTCGCCTCTGTTATTCACACCCACGTAGTTTACTCGCTTCCCTTTGAAATGCACACGGACAAAATGGACTCGCTTCAGATGCTCAATACAGAATACTTTGAATACACGCCAAGACACGGAGTGCGGTAGACAATTCTGACTGCAGCCTTCGAGAACGTTCGTATCAAATCACAAACAATCCCTGCAAGGTTTTCTATTTATTTTTATTAAAGGGGCTGTTTGTATTTTTATTAATTTTTTTTAACACCCTCTGTCGAATTGAGCAAGGTGAATTGCCGTTGTGACTAAAACACTGACGAGTACGTCGTCTTCATTTCCCCTCTTGCGAGTCTGTGTGGCTGAGCGACTGGCTTACAGAGAGGAGCTCGTTTCAGGGCCAGAAAACCACACCTTATAATAAAGAAACTGTTCATGGCCAGGTCTTTTTGGACGTCCAAACTCATGAGAACATGACAAAGTTCTTCCAAACTGGTTAAGTACCAGAGGACCTGATTTAATAGAACCAGATTGAGTTATTTGAATGAATTACCGGCTACTGATAATTGCGATGTTAATCGATACGAGACTCAAACCCATGAAAGATGAAAATGATACGGAAGTCTGGAGACGCCACAAATCTGCTGTATTTCATCTTAACTTGGATTTGTTACGTGATGTAGGAAAAAAAAATGGGGAAATGGAAGGTTGTTCATTTTAGGCTTTTTCTGGGCCTGAAATGAACTCCACCTCCCGAGCCAGAACAGAGCTGCTGAGCTTGGTTGACGTTCCTTTAACCATATTAACATTAACAAGACGTTTTTGTTAATTCGTCTAAAGGAAATGATTTGTATACAGAATGGCACAGGTTTAGAAGTTTATATAGGAACATTCATAAATGCACAACATTTTCATTCCTGACCAAAAAAAAAAAACCAAAAAAAAAAAAACCACCAAACATTGATGGAGATTTAAAAAACCCAAACAAACCAATTTGATGTCAAATAATCAATATTATAATCCAGCTAAAGCTGTAATACAGAAATGTCTGACTTGTACTGGTCTGGAAACACTTGGCAACATTACTGACTGCCGCTTTAACATGCATCGTCTAGAAAACAAGGAATGCTTTGGTTAAAATCTTACCATTAAGGAACACCGTGTTGTGCTGTAATGTTCGTTGTTCTTAACTGGCTTTCGTTTGTCACCTTCAGCATCAGTGTTTTGATCAGTGTTGGCTCTCCCCAATGATTTCACTTCAGCATTCATCAGAACGTGGCATGACAAACGTCACTCGCGTTTTTATTACGGTTTGAATTCGGAGTAGTATTCCATTACCCGTGCCTATTAGAAACTCCTCCTACTTTTACAGGTACACTTGCGTCACAGGAAAATGGCGCTTGGGATCCGGATAGTCCTGAGCTCGCTATGACTAATTAGCCGTGACTAATCTCTGTTCTCGGGTCTAATATGTCAGATTAGCCTTCATTAAAGTTTCATTCTCTTCAATTTCCCTCGCTGTACAGCACCGCATGATGATGATGAAGAAGAAGATGAAGACCAGTATGAGAACAGCTTCATTAATGACGACAGCGAGGAAGAGGTTGTGGATGAGGATTCTGACTACGTTCCCGAGTCGGGGGACAGCGGGAAAGAGAACGTTAAACGGCTGAAGAAGGAGGCCAAAGCCTTTCTCCAGAGGAAGAAATAACTGGAGAACCCAGGGTTCTTGGAAGATCTACTGCTCAGTTGAATTCCAAGCTAATCGAATGGGTTGGAGTTGGAGGTGTGGAGTGGTATAGTAGATCTGCAGGAACAGGAAGGCATCCCAACCTTCGAATGTATTTTTCCGAAGCGCTTCCAGATCTCCAGCACTACGCAGCCTGAGAAAATACGAGCAGTTCTCCAGAGGTCTTGCAGGACGGACATTTGTGTTTTAGGTCAGTCTGTGCAGCATGTGAACTCTAGAATGACTCAGACACAGGGATCAACTTAATTGGGCACTTCGCCGGACTGTTGTTGTTGTGGTGTTTGTTTGTTTTTTCTGAATGTTTACACCAGTCCCTCTGGAGTCATTACTCAATTCTGAAGAAATTTGTAGCCTTAAAGTTCACAAATTCAGAGCAGGAACATAGTTGCCTAACACTCTTTTGTACGCTTAGAGCTATTTTTCCATTATGTTTCAGGCAGTGCTTGCTGTAAAAGCTTTTATTTAAACAAACGTTCTTACTCCGTGGTCTTTTAGTAAACTTTCATTCCAACAAGGTTCACGGTGTACCTGTATGTTATTTGACAGCGTAATAATAATAATAATAATAATAATAATAACTTTTGCACCTTTTCAAGGTATTTTGCTACATTTACATCAATATAAACTACAATACTACTACCAGTATAAATGATAAAATACTGCAGAATGCTGTAGCAAACAATTTTGAACATCCTAGCAAACAGAGAGAGGAAGAAAAAAAAAAAACAAAGCTTTTTTTCCCCTGAATTTTCTTTTGCTTCACAAATCTCCAAGAAAGCGCCCCCTTTACTCGAAATTCACATTCAGGAACAACATACAGACATATTAGCTTATTGACGCTATAACACTGACTTTACAGTTCACGGTTTTGAAGCGGTAGATGTACATCACTCATTAGTTAGCTGGCTAGCTCGTTGCTAACCAAAGAAGTACATGGAGGCGGACATGGTTTTTTCTGACCCCACCCCATTTTTTTGTAGGTCAAAAATGATCCGACTTCTCGCTTCTGAATTCTTCAGAAGTCACACAAAGCCAAAGTAACCGCTAGCAGAAGCAAATGTGCGTTTTTCTCACGTCCTGTATCCTTTCCCCTTCAGTGAGTTGCCATTTCCTGGGAGGGAAGTTTTACTTGTGTTTGTTCTGACCACTGGAAATACTCTGGTCACACAAATGTACTCAACTGCAGACAAAACAGGTTTATAAATTAAAAAAAAAACTTTGTTAAATGTAGGTGTGCAACAATAAATGGCACCCTTTTAATCAATACTTTGTGCTACCTCCTTTTGCCAAGATAACAGCTCTGAGTCTTCTCCTCTAATGCCTGGTGAGGTTGGAGAATACATGGCGAGGGATCTGAGAGCGTTCCTATGTACAGAATCTCTCCAGATCCTTTAGATTTTGAGGTCCACGCTGGTGGACTCTCCTCTTCACTTCACCCCACAGCTTTTCTATGGGGTTCAGGTCAGGGGACTGGGATCTTGATTTTGTAGTCAGTAAACCTGAATGTTTTGGATCATTGTCCTGCTGGAAGATCCAGCCACGGCCCATTTTAATCTTTTATGTCAAAGGCAGTCAGGTTCTCATTTAATATCTGTTGATATTTGATGGAGTCCATGATGCCATGAGTCCTAACAAAATGTCCAGGTCCTCTGGCAGAAAAACAGTCCCAAAACATTAGTCACCACCATATTTAACCGTGGACATGAGGTACTTTTCCATACGGCGATCTCTCTGTGTGCACCAAAACCACCTCTGGTGTTTATTATCAAAAATCTCTATTTTGGTTTCATCTGATGATAGAACCCGATCCCATCTGAAGTTCCAGTAGTGTCTGGCACACTGAAGACGCTCGAGTTGGTTTTTGGATGAGAGTCGAGGCTTTTTTATTGAAACCCTTCCAGACAACTTGTGGTGATGGAGGTGACTTCAGAACGTAGTTCCCTCGAGTTTTTGACCCCAAGACATGACTAACTTCTGCAATTCTCCAGCTGTGATGCTTGGAGATTTTTTTGGCCATTCGAACCGTCCTCTTCACAGTGTGTTGAGACGATATAGTCATGCGTCCAACTCCAGGCTGACTCATAACATTTCCAGTTGACTGGAACTTCTTTGATTATTGCCCTGATGGTGGAAATGGACATTTTCCATGCTTGTGCTATTTTCTTATGGCTACTTCCCATTTTGTGAAAATCTCTTAAGGATTCTTTGGCTTTTCCTTTGGTAGAGCCCCTTCAAATTTAAATAGAGAGCCCTACAACAGCGTTCTCCACTAAAAGAAACCCTTTAAGATACTAAGATGTCCAATCTAAAGCTTTTTTTTTAGTCACCTACAACAAAGTCTTCCTGTATTACAGATACTTCCAAGTATCTAGTAAGGCAAGAATCCTTAACTATCCAAAGAACCTTTTTGAGGAACCCTTTTTTTCTGGCCACTCATTGTGCAACAAGGTTAAATCTAGAACCTTCTTTGGAAACCATGAAGGGTTTAATGTAAATCGGTACCACACGGGGTTTCCTTTCAGACCTTGTTATGATTTTAGGACCTCTTTATTAAGAAAAAACCATAAGAACCATTTTTTAAAGAGTGTACATCCTGTATTATGCAGATTTATTGTTTATTTCTGATCTATCTCAAGATGGCGGTATCTGATCTTTGAGTAACCTTTTGTGAATTTTCTCTTGTTAAATATTAAACACTTAATTTGATCGGGTCACACCAGGAGCTCTGTCCTCATCCTCCTCCTCCAGATCTTTCATCTCTTCATCTTATTCGGGTACATTCCACTTCCTCCGTCACTTTGAGCGAAGAAGTCCTCATATCACCCTCGACCACCATCTTCACACCAGCAACGGTGGCGTTCCTCGACACAACGTGCCACTGCGCACGTCTCACCTTCTTGAGACACTTCGCAGCATTGTTCCTCACAATCACAAAGCACAGCGTGTTGATGACCCCGTTGCTCATGGCGATGCATTCAATGATGTAGAACGCGACCAGTGAATTACGCTCTCGCGTAATCACCGACGGGTAGAAATCCCGCAGAAGCGCAAAGCCGTAATACGGCGCCCAGCAAAGCACGTAAGCCACGAGGACAGCAATCAGAGCGACGACGGTGCGTCGCCTACGCTGCAAACGCTGCTCGAGCTGCTCGGTCGGAAACCCTGGAAAGTTCTTGAACCAGAGTTCGCGTGAGATCCGAGCGTAGCACAATGCCATGACGGCCACGGGTCCTACAAACTCCACGACCAGAATGAACACAAAGTAAGAGCGGTAGAGAAGCTGCTGGTCTGCTGACCAGATCTGGGCGCAGAAGATCTTGCTGCCATGTGCGACAGTGCCCTGAGGGTACTCGTGCTCCGTCGCGAAGTAGGCCGAGGGGACGGAGATGAGGACCGGGACGATCCAGACTCCGAATATGAGCCAGTAGGCAGTCTGGTACTTCATTCTTGGCTTCAGAGGATGCACGATGGCCATGTATCTAGGAAAAACACACAGAAGCTGGGTGAGATCATCTTATCTACAGCGATGCTCTTATTGTGTTTGGACCAACATGAAATCTGTGGGTTCTTTCAGAATTCCTTATTACAGAAGATGGACCATCTCATCTACGAAAACAGACACGAAAGAAAATGAGAATATGAACCACAGTGTTGCACTTTGTCATGTAAATCTCTTTGCATTGGACCATGTACAGTATCAATCCCTCTCCATCATCTAATCATGCAGCAGTGGAAAGGGTCCATCATGGAACCACTACTGAGATGTTATTTGGGTGCTGGATCCATCCTGGTACGCGTGTATCATGTGCAGTAGCAATCACAAAATTGATTCTTGGCTTAGTGACGAATGACGTCGGAACCTGTTTGACATTTCGGAACATTCCTCCTTTCGTGTATCGAGTCCCATATGTCAGCAGTGATTCACTACCATCTCACCCACGGAGCAGACGTCCTGTACTTCGCTCCTCCGGACACCCTGTCCCTTATATATTCAACATGGCCAAAATGTGACTTTTCCTCTTCGCTCCGCTCCACTCCACTCCACAGCGTTGATAGAATTCCTTCAATCTGACCACACCCACTTGGCTGTGCTGTCTTTCCACTTCAGGATCGAACAAATCGGAACACGTTCGTCTTCCGTTAAATCTACTTTTAAGATACGGTAGCGTGTCATGAGACACACGGGCGCACGTAGAAGCAGTAATTAAATATGAGGTTGAATAGCTATGTAGGGGAGAAATTCTTGATTTGAGTCAACATCTTGCCATCATTTTTGCAAAAGGCTCTTATTTTATAATCTTAATAATAATAATAATAATAATAATAATAATCTGTGAGAATGTAAAGTCTCTGCATTCAGGCTTCTCCCAGGGTCTTTATCCCTAACATGAATCAAGCCTGAGGCAGACATGCAGTACGTTTACATGGACAACAATAATCTAATTATTGACCTTAATCTAAGTAAGGTAATAATGTGATTAAGGTGTTTACATGT
>JAOUWY010000045.1:15457899-15469322 GCA_025728095.1 Prietella phreatophila | reverse complement strand
TCACACACTATGGACAATTTAGACACACCAATCAACCTATCATGCATGTCTTTGGACTGGGGGAGGAAACCGGAGTAGCCGGAGGAAACCCCCGCAGCACGGGGAGAACATATATATATATATACATGTATAGGGGCGCACGGTGGTTTAGTGGTTCCCATAAAAAAGGACTATTGTAAAATTTGAATATTTTACTGTATGTCAGTAACATTCAGGATCATGCAAGTGAATTTCTGTACTCAAACTTTTTGCAGCCAGAATTTCCAGAGATCCCCTTATGATCATACCATAGATTATTTAAATTGAAGCCCTTTTTAATGTAATATCATGAAAACATAAAGGTCCAAAACACACTGCAGAAGCCATTCAAGCTCGATATATCGCTTTGCTTATTGTGAGTCGCTTTGGATAAAAGCATCTGCCAAATGAATAAATGTAAATGTAATGCTTAGTGCTTTTACTGACATCAAGTGGCCAGAATAAGGCATAGCAAACGCTTGCATCTGTTCTCTGCTGCAGTACTGACAGGTCTTAAGTTGTGTCTTAGTTGTTCATTTAATGGATTCATTATTCATTATCCAAAAACAAACAAACAAACAAACAAACATGCAGGTAGGCATATTGGTTAAGTGTATTGGGTTTTGCATCTTTTTCCTGTATCTGCAAGGGTTTTCTCTGGGTTCGCCTGCTTCCTACCACCTCCAAAGCCATGCTTGTATGAGGATTTCCTAGGTGTGAATGGTGCCTTGCAATGGACTGACATCCTATCCAGGGTGTATTCCTGCCTTATGCCTAGTGTACCCAGGATAGGCTCTGGATTCATCAAAAACCCTGAACAGTAAACAGATAAAGTGGTAACTGAGGATTATTGAATGAATGAATTCTAGACTAATAGTTCTTAACATACACATGCTTGACCCAAAGCATACAAACAAGACAATGCTGGAGTGGCTTAGGGACAACGTCCTTGAGTTGCCAGACATGAACCTCTGTGGATAGACCTGAAGACGGTATTCATTCTGATTGAAATTGAAAGAATATGCCAAAAAGAATGGAAGAAATTGTACAAAATTCAGTTGTGTACAGGAAAGTTTTGCAGGTCATGCATTCTGCTTCCCACAGATCTGAGAGAAGTGAAACAAAAACACAGAATAGTTTTCTGTAATTTATCTGTGAATTTACATTTTCTGTTTGGCATATTCAGGCAGTGTTCACTCTACTGTTGTCATACATGCTGCTGCTCTGTCATACAAGTGGCTGAAGTAACCAGTGAAAACGTTCCTGCACGTGTAGCTGTATAGCATACCAGATGCCACAATGTGCCTTTCCCACCTGCCTCTTATACACTGTAATCAGATTATGTAACAACATGTAATGTATTTAAGTTTCTGTTAATAGTGGAACACTCTCTGAGAGTAGAGACCGGACTCCTCTGAAAGTTGAAGAACAGAGCTGAACTTTGTTGAGTGGCAGTAGTTACTGATAGGAAGGTTGGGGGTTCAAGCCCCAGCACTGCCAAGCTGCCACTGTTGGGCCCTTGAGCAAGGCCCTTAACTCTCTCTGCTCCAGTGTACTTAAACTGGAAATAAACAAGTTGCAATATTTCATTGACAATATTCTGATTGCTTAAATTAAAAGTTAGACAACAGATAAAGTTTTTAAATGTTTAAATGGCCTAATAAAAATCCATTAATAATAAAAAAAAATCTAGCCAACTGAACTGTTTGAATAAATATTTCTTCACAAATGTTAACATGGAAATATATCAGCTGTGTGAAGAAATGACCATGAGCGACATTTAAAAGCATCCTCTTTCCTCTTTTTCTCCTCCTCTTGATTTCCCTTGCACTTCTGGTTGACAGATAGGTTAATTTTTCAGGTTAATTAAAAAAAATGAGATAGTACCCTGCAAAAGGGCACCTTTACGGGGGTTGCTGAGATGTTGCTGGAAATTATCTTAAGCTGAAAATTTCTGATTATGTAAATGACCAGCATTCGGGGACCCTCTCTATAAATTTTCAGAACTATAAAGTAGAACAACATGTCAAAATTTGATATGTATTTGCAGGCCATCACACATATTTAAATGTGTTTTTATATAGCCTTCTTTTGTTCTCTGTCTTGTGAAGTTATTAAAGATAAAAAATGCAGCTTGTCATATTATCAAAAGCTAAAAAATGATCCATCTTGAAGACTTTCCCATTGTCTCTGACTGTTATAAATCTCTGACACTAGACACTTTCTATGAAAATAAAACATCCCCTCATAGAAAACTTCACCATATAAACAATTTTTGTATTTTTATAATTTGTGAATATGTAGCATTTCTCATCATTTTCTTGTTTCAGGTGTTACTTTATGGGATAAGAAAGCATTGTGTGATGATCTTGATGTACATCAGCAGCCTCAAACAAATCTGAGGTTTGCTGCCTCAGACACCCTTAGTGATAAAGCCAACCTCCTAGATATAAGTGCTTCCCTTAAAGCCAGTTTCCTCAGTGGTTTGGTGGAAGTTGGAGGATCAGCCAAGTACCTGAGTGATGACAAATCCTCAGCACGTCAGTGCAGAGTTACTATGCAGTACAGCCAGACCACAACATTTGAACAACTCACTATGAAGGAGCTTGGCCATATCACCTATCCACAAGTATGTGACCAGAAAACAGCCACCCATGTAGTTACAGCTGTACTGTATGGAGCTCAGGCTTTCATGGTGTTTGATCATGTAACTGCTGAAAATGAGAACAAACAGGCTGTTGAAGGAAACCTTCATGCAGTGGTCAAGAAGATCCCTACCATTTCCATTGAGGGGGAAGCATCCCTACAGATGAATGAAGAGGAAAAACAACTGGCTGAGAAGATCAGTGTCACATTTTATGGTGACTGAGCTTGAACAAAACCTCACCACATACAAGGAATCCCTGGAAGTGTGCAAGACGTTGCCCACTCTGATGAAGCAAAGACAAAATAAAGGTGTGCCACTGAATGTGTGGCTGTATCCTCTCACACTTTTGGATGGTAAGGCTGCAAATTTGGTGAGAGAAATCAGCATGAGGCTGGTGGATGAAACAGAACATTTGTTGGAGGAGCTCGGTGAAGCGAAGAGGACATGCAATGATTTGATCAAAAACAAAATGACAAATGATTTCCCTGATCTAAGAGACAGGTTGTTAAAGTTTCAGACATTACAAAATAATTATACAAGATCATTCCAGAAAGCACTCTCCAGACTTTTGCCAGCTATTCGAGGTGGGACACAAGAGGACAAGGAATTGGGGGACATTCTGAAAATCCATAACAACTCACCCTTCACTGCTAGCAATATGAACAAATGGTTAGATGATGTTACAACTGAATTAAATATTCTGAGTTCCTATACCAGTGGGCTGAAGGACCGCACAGTTGTGAAATCATCAGGCTCACTCAATTCACTTGTCTTGGATTATGATGTTGATGTGTTGATATGCTTGTCTTTTACATCTCTCAGGTTTGAAGACTCCTACCTTGTGGCTATACAAGACTTTGAGAACTTTGAAAGATTTACAATGTTGGATCAAACAAGTGAGAGTGATTTCTCTCTCCAAGCCACACAGCCTTGGTTCAATTCTCCTGACATTTCTGCGAGCATGAGGCAGAATATTTCTCTCTTTACAAGTTTTTCAAAGGCCAATAAAAATGACAAAAGAATAAAGTTCATCATTGCCTCCATATCAGACCCCAGCAATCCAGGAACAGCCATCTGACTTTACCAGAAAGGTGCTCTGACAGATCCTAGGTTCAAGCCTGTATCCAAACCGCCTCCACCTGTGGTGAAGACCAGTGATAAGAAAGTCCTCCTAAAGCTTTCAAAATCCCCAACTGGAGAGACGATACAGTTCAGATTTGAATACAGGATGACACCGCCAACTGATTCAGAAGATGACATTGATGAATGGACAGTCACAGACAGTTCAGATGCACAAACCAGCTTCACACTGACTGGACTAAAGCCAGCAGACCAATACTGGGTCCGATACAGAGCAGTTAGTGATGTGGGAGTGAGTGAAGCCAGCGACTCTGTCCCCTTCTCCATTCATCCGAAACGCAGTGTTAAAGTGGACCAATCATGGGTCAGTTAAGGATATGTCAGATTCTTCGTCATTTCAATTCATGCATGTATATGGGTGTTTTTCATTTGTAATAACTAAATTTTATTTAAAAAATGTAGCCTATGGAAAAGGAACAGATTCTCTCAGGATTTTATATTTTGAAATATGCATCAACAGTGCATTAAAGTCAACTTTAACTTTCTTGTATTAAAAAAAATCAGTCCATTGAGAGAACTGGTCTACATTCTTCTACACCTATTTGTCATGTATTTATGTGTATAGACATAAAAACTGAACTAAGTGAAATCAAATAATGAATATTTCTGCATGTCAGTAAAAGGTAAACATAGACTTTAATTTATTTATGTAACATATAATTTTGTTTCCCACAGGACCTCTTCACATCTTCCCTACTTAATGAACTAAGGACTAAAATAATCACCAGTATGGGCATGTCACGATGGTCTCTCTCTACTATCAAGTCACAGGTTACAAATGTTGTGAACAATCCTGTGAGTAGCAGCTGACAACCTTTTGAATATAAATAAATAAATCTCATTTGCTCTTTGCTGAATGTAGAAAGCATTTTTTTAAAGATGTTGCTTCAGACAAACCAGTATTGTTTAGGTTCTATAAAAAACATTACAATATATCACCAGTTGATGTATGTTATGTGCTTACACTCACCACAGAGCAATCCTTACACTGAATCAATTCCTGGAGGGCTGAGAGCAGGAAAGGCTTTGTACTTTCAAGGGGTGGTTTTTGCAACTGGTCGATCGTATGCATTCATATTATTAATCACATGCCACCAAATAATCCACCAATGTCTTTTTAGTAATGTAAACTTGGATCTATTAAAAAATGTAGGATTACATTTACTTTAATCTTGTTATGTATTTACTCCATTGTGACTATTATTTTTTACACACAGGTTTACGTTGGATATTATATCCGGACCGAAGGATGACCTTGCTTTACACTTCAGGCCTTGGATCGATAAATGGATTTGCTGTGACAGTCGCAGGAATGGGTGGTGGGAGAAACAAGAAATGACATCTTGCTGTCAAATTTCCAAAGGATCATCCTTTGACATCTTTGTTGTGACAAAAACAGAAGGCTATGAGGTATGGGAATGACAAGAATAAGAGAATGTACATAATCTAAATGGCTTTAAAAGAATTACCTACAATATCTGTTCTTTCCAGGTATATGTAAATGGGCAGATGTCTTGCCTGTTCAAGCATCGCATGCCAGTGGAGAATGTGACTGCACTTAACATTCATGGAGATGTCATAATAAACACTGTTGGTATTGTTAACTTTGTTTACGTTGGACACGTGCTTTTGTTATGGTTATGTTCTGTCTCCGCCCCTGTATTGTCAGGGTTTGTTTCCCCGAATGTGTTATCATTGGTTTTAGCTGTCCCGTGTTTAACCCATGATTATGTTTGTCATTTAAACCCCTTGTGTCTTGGAGCACATTGCATAGTATTGAGTTACCTAGCGGTTGTTCCTGGTTTCTCGTTTTGATTCTTGTTTATTGACTTTGTTAATCGTTTTGTGTTTTGCCTTGCCCTGTTTGTGTCTGTCTGCCAATCGCCTGACAATTTGCATGTTATTAGACCATTCTTTGATTACCATTTTGGGTTTGTCTGCCTGCCTCTCTCTCTAAGAAACGTCTTTTACTGCACTTGCATCCATCCTAACCTCCATTACGTAAGTTTCGTGACATAATACTACGTCTTAACATAGATGCAGCCAGAGAGCAAGGAGAGTATCACGGCACTGTACATGAGGATGTCTGGCTACCCTTCATGTCAGTCCAGTTTCCCCTGTGGACTTCCATAGACCTCCCGGAGACGAATTTTGGATTGTGTGACTACCTGAGGCAGTTCTTGTTCCTCAGCCAAATGTAGTTTTCAAGCCTAGTTAACCCCAAGCCATGCAAGAGACAGTGGCTTGGGTTCATTATGGGCTTTATGGCCTGGCCCAAGACTGGGCAGAACATCTGGCCAGTACAGGTTCCAGTAATCTTAATAATGTAACTCAGTTTGCGGAGCTATTCTTGAAGGAGTTTGGGCATCCAGGGCAACAACCTGGATCAACTTTTGCAGAGAGTCGGTGTGATGAACAAGCCTGACCTACCATTCCACAGCTCACCTTCAGCCCCTGGCCAACAGGTGGAGGTGGAGGTGACGCCAACCTGCAAGACCAAGGGCTGCATTAAAGAGGCCCAGCTACAGTGTCCCACATGCAGGATACTTGGGATCCATGGATCATATTTCTGCTCTTGGGGATGTTTTGCATGTATTTTCTCATTTTTAAGTCACATTGGATAAAAGCATATGAATAAATGAAATGAATAAATGTAAATGTTTCAAGAGCAGCTGGCGTATTCCCAAACAGCTCCATAAGAGAGTACCTGCTGAGCTCCAGCCGGAGGTCAAGGTGGCGACCTCTGCTCCAGAGCTCCAGCTTGAGACCCAGCAGTTGGTCTCATATACAGAGCTCCCTCCAGAGGTCAGCGTGGCGACCCCTGCTTCTGAGCTACAGCCTGAGATCCACGAGGTGGTTTCCACTGCAGAGCCCCAGTCGGAGGTCAACATGGTGACCTCCTCCCCAGAGCTACAGCTTGAGATCCACAAGGTGGTCTCACCTGCAGAGCTCCAGCATGAGATGCACGAGGTGGTCTCATCCCCAGAGTTTCAACCTGTTACCCATGAGGTGGCTATATCCCCAGAGCTCCAGCAGGAGACCCATGAGGTGGTCTCATCCCTAGAGTTTCAGCCTGAGACCCACAAAGTTGTCTCATGTCCAGAGCTCCAACATAAAGTCAAGTTCCTGCTAGAGTTGACCTCCCAAGCCAAGTTCATGTCTGATGTCAAAGAGGTGACCTCTCATGCCCAGTTTCTGTCCGAGGTTGACAAGCAAACTTCCACGCCAAGTTCCTGTCCAAGGTCAAAGAGACAGCCTCCCAAGCCAACTTCATGTCCGAGCTCGACGAGGCGACCTCCCACACCAAGTTTGAGATCCAGTCTGAGATCAACATCACAACCAGCCAAGTTATGCTCATGGCCAAGTCTGCTCATACGGACAACCAAGTTCTGCTCACGCCCGACTCTGCTGACATGGACAACCAAGTTCTGTTCATGCCTGAAACTGACCCCACGACCAACTAGGTTCTACTCACGCCTGAAATCGTCGTCACCTCCATTATGCAGAAGACGTGAAAGTCTTCTGCAAGTCTAGCAGTTTTTGCAATCCTCTTGCCTCTTCTTTGCCTTCAGTTCTCCTTCTGTTTTTGTTATGACAGTTTTCCCTTTGTAAGCCAACTTCAACTTTACAGCATTTTGGTTTGTCATAAATGAATAACAAACAGGTTTCATAAGTATTCTTCATACTTGTGCTGTCTCCAGAACTGGTACACATCTACTTTTCATAAGGAACTAAACTCTGGCCCCTCACGCACAAAGCTTTCTGACATCCAGTCTGATGTGCCACATCCAGTCTGCAACCCTGTGAGTAAGAGTTTCATGTCATGACTAAATGACTGAACAAGCCAAGAGATTGCATGTTTATGATAATAATTGCATGATTAGAGATCTATCATTAAAAAATGAATGATGCTTAACCACAACAGAGTAAACCATATTTGGGATCAATCCCTGGAGGCTTGAGACCTGGTGTGGCTTTGTTCTTCCAAGGGGTTGTTCGCTCAGATTGTGAAAGGTATGTGAAATGTGTTTTATGACTTCAAGACAGTTTTAATAAAAACCAGTTATGGAGCAGTTTAGGTAAACATTAAATTCAATTTACTTTTAAGTCAATTAAACATTAAAACAATTTCTTTCAGCTTTGCAATAAATTTGCAAACCGGGCCGAAGTTGCTTCATGACATCGCTCTTCACTTCAACCCCCATTTATACTCTAGATCTGTGGTAAGTAAAAGCCGCAGGAATGGGAGATGGGAGAGTGAAGACATAACACCAGGAGGCCCATTTGTCAAAGGAGGAGCCTTTGATATTATCATGGCTGTTAAACCAGAAAGATATGAGGTGTGATATTATGGAGAAATTATATAAGTTTGTCAAAGTTTTCAGCAAATTGATTAAATAAGGTTATATTTTATTTGTTCAGGTGATGGTGAATGGCCTGGAATGCTACACGTTCAATCACCGTATACCAGTGGACAAAGTGACTACACTTGACATTAGGGGAGACGTCTTCATGAACACCATCCGCATTATTGAAGTAAGTCATTTTTACCATTTTATCATATTTACCATGAAGTACTTTATTAAAACGGTGGTAGTGACATGGACACTAGCATTGTTTTACTCTTGTACTTGATGGTAATTGTGTTTTCACATATTTAACCATGATACTGCTAAGGATTTACAACAGTGCTTTATGATAAATATACTATAAGGAGTTTAAGGAAAACTCGATACATAGAACAAAACAAAGAGTGCCAAGAATAGTGTGGACTGAATAGTAAAAAACGATATATTTAGCTACATCTTACCCTTAAATTGTACATTTTAGGACATACCACTGTAAATGCAACAATTATAAAATCAAGCAAGTTATTTTACAAATTTACAAAACATAAGTAAAATGTAATTGTATATTTGCATGATAACAAACAGGAATGTTAAGAGATGCTTTCTTTTTTTTAATAGGTGGATGATGTTAATCTGAAAGTCACTATTTCTGCCAATATTTGAGGATTTGAAGTTTCAACAAAGGCACTGGAAATTTAAGAGGGCGGTTGTTGTTGTTTTTTTATATTCTGCTCAAGTATATCAGAATTTAGAAGTCAGCAGTTCGTGGACATGATTTGTCTTTTTATTAATCAGTATTTATTTATTTTTTTTGCTTGTGCATTCTTGAGATTTTTGTTGCTTATTGTTAAATTAATGCTATATATTCTTTACTGCAGTTGTATTGTACCTTAATACAGTAAATGATACAAGTAATTTGTATTATTCTATATGTAGACACCATTGAAGCAGAAATTAGAGCAGGTCATGGTTAAAATAAATAAATGTAAGTATTGTGCTTCAGTGGATGAGCTGTGTGCTCCATCAAAAGACATATCCTTTTTACTCGATAAATGGATTTTCCAATAACAGGTTTTAGGTCAAAATTCAGTGCAATAGAGGTCTGGTAAATAGCTATTGTAACAAAAGAAGAGTTCGGTAGTCCGTTCAGTAGTACATTTTCCTATGAGATACATATTTTTTCTATCTGATTAAAAACCTCATCAATCACAAAAGTCACAAAAGCTTTCTGCACATCCCTTAATGCTAACACCAAAAACAAGGTTGAAGATGACACAGTCTCTTAGTGAAGTTGTCAGTTCCACATTAAATACTGATGTGAATACAATATTACACATGTAAAGTGTACTTGTTGCTCATTTTTAAAAAACATGATCCATGTGCAGTATTGTAAAACATAAATGAACTGACTAATTATACCTCTTACCCAAATGTGTTTGCTGTTATTACGAATCAGGAAACTATTTACTTCCTGATTAAATTATTTTAACAAATGTACCGATTGTAATCGTTGAATAAACCATAAAACTAAGGTTTGAAACATAGTCTGAACTTTATTTTCTATAAATGTATAACGTGTCATTTTAAACCCAATGTGTCTTCTCTCTTAAAGGTATCACAATATATTGCATAAAAATAACTAGACAGAGCAAATGAACTGAAAGCTGATCATCATCACATGCTTATACATTAGCCAAAACACAGAGGAATACTATACCCATAGACTATGTATTCATAGTCACGAATACATCTTTTTCTAAGTGCACCCTTTTGCTAATGTGGAGCTCTGGTGTGCATAAACAATTTCTAAAATAATAACATGGTTTATGGAACAGGGACAAGGTCTGAAGAAGATCAATAAAAATCTGAAATTTTTTTTTTGAAGGAATGATTCCTAAAAGAGTCTTTAATACAAATCATTCATGGCTAGAAGCTTCTCAGTCCTCTCAAGATAACCCTGCATGTGACTGTCATCTCTCTCTCTCTCTCTCTCTCTCTCTCTATGTATGCATGTGTATATGGCACGCATTCACATACAGAATGACAAATGAGCCATTGTCAGTTACTTATGGGGAGCCCAAAATAAGTGCAATATGTACCATATTAAAACTGATTCATGTTTTCTCCCTTAACGGCAAACAGAAATCCAAAACGTAATCCACAAACATGTAAGGGTCAGGCGATCGGCAAACGGGCATAAACTGGGCAAGGCAGGTATCAAAGTCGTGGTCACGGAAATTCAGGGTCTGGGACTGGGAGAAGGGGTTAGTGTGGACTAAATGCATTAATGTAACACGAAACTAAACATGGACAATAACTATGACTGTGTATCGTATCTAGTATAATATTCCGTGCCGTGTACTGGGAGGAGCGCCGGATGTATACATAGATAATCAGTGTCTTAATTGCTGACGGCTGACAGCACTTCAGACTCACGTGAATTATCAGCCAATGACAGAACATGGAGGAGACATAACAGAAACATAAAAGCACGTGTCCAAATGTCACGGTTGTCAACAAAGGAAAAGCAGGCGCTCGCGCACTTTGCTCGTGCACACGCCCACATGCTCCACAGCACGCTGCTTAAAGGGGAAACCGTGACAGTTAACTTGTTTAAGATTTTTGTTTGTGATGACATCGAAGGTCACATGACAATCAGTATGTTTATATGGACAATAATTCATTTTTTTTACGTTTTCATTTACTTATTAATTTTCATGTGATTCATTTACTTTTTCTCTCCTCTTTCCCCTTTCCCAAATATTTCATTGAGAAGAAAAACAAACCAACAAAAAAAAAAACAAAGGAAAAAAAATTAAAAGTACCCACCCCCCGCCCATCATGGCCACTCAATAACTGTCGCTGGTTATATAAAAATAATACATTTATTTTTAAAAATTGAAGTGGGAAGTGTCAGTAACTCCATCATTACAGATTGATTCAGAGCACGGGGATTAGACCGATCCAAGTTTGGGTCAGTTACTCAATTTAAATCTCCATCGAAAATCAACAGGTGAGTATTTAAAAAAAGGGAGATTGCTCAACAGTCTATTAGCAAATTCCACATCAAAGTTTGGAGCATATACATTTACCAACAACACCTGTGTTTGCATTAGAGTACCAGCAACTATAATGTATCTACCATTTGCATCAGCAATAACATTAGTGGATGAAAACCTTGTCAATTAAAAAAGCGACCCCTCTTGCTTTCGAATTAAAGTTCGAGTGGAAGACGTTTCAAATGTGTAAAAACCTTAGATCTCTTGACA
>JAOUWY010000045.1:15202931-15219575 GCA_025728095.1 Prietella phreatophila | reverse complement strand
TGTGTGTGTGTGTGTGTGTGTGTGTGTGTGTGTGTGTGTGTTATGACTGTGTGAGAGTGTGAACCTGGGTGTGTGCGTTTCCTTAGCTCTCTTATAGTTCTCTGTGACTAATAAATCATAGTGTGTTAATCTTAAAGTGTGAATCCAATTCATCAATATTCGCCTAATACCGCTTCTGTGTGTCTAGGTGCCCGTCACTTTTCCTTCTCTCCTTTACTGCAGGGGCTGGATTTGGACCACCAGTCCTGTGAATTGTCAATAAAATTACATATTACTAATGCTAGGTCTCCCACATGTTTATTTTATGTATATTTTATATACAACAGGTGTCTATTGAAACCAAAAATATTTTAATTGATGGAACAGGGCACGACCAATCAGACAACTAATTGATTTCCTATTGAGATTCTACAGTGCTACAAACTGTTTTATCAACATCTTTTATTAACATAAAGCTTAGTTATCACTACTTAGCTTCAATCATTCAGGCAAAAGTACAGTAGAGTACTTTATAGTAACAGAGTTAACAAGGTGAGTACTGAAGTATTAACCTTACACCTCATACAGATAAAAACTAATTTAGCTGCAATCAGCAATCAATGGGGTCCAAGCATTCTTTGAAATAACTAGATTTCCACTACACATTAATTGTCATCTCTGTATTTATAGATGTACTCTTTTTTTAATGGCAGAATGTATTAAAAACAAAAAACAAGTTTTTTTTCCCCAGGTTTGTTAAAATCCCACTTTAGGTTGGTGAGAGTAGACGACATCAATAAGAAGGTAAGTTAATTGAAATCCACAATTTCCTGATAGTCAGGTTTATTCACATCCTGCATTTTAGACAGACATCCTCCATCTTCTACAGCACGAGGCACACACACACACCCCAGTGTATTGTGCATTACTGCTATCTAGTGGTTTTCAATAGTGATGTAAAGTGTGTAAAATTGCTCCACTTTGCTTCCTTGAAAACTTGCATTTAAAATTCATCAATTAAAAGAATTTTGTCCAGCCCTTACATAATATGGAATATTTATTTCCAATGTTGTTTTCTCTAAATCATGTGGTCTTCAGTGGTTTTTGTTTTGTAATTACAGCTGTAGCAAACGGCTCGTGGGGCATCACATGGATCCATATGTAGAAGTTTCTTGGCAAACAAGATGCACTCGAACAAACATAAAACTACATGTATCTACAATATAAAACCTGTATTCACAGGCCTATAGAAATGTATGTACATTTTGGTTTACAAAGTTCTTAAAGAAACATACAGGATTACAAATGCACTAAAAAAAGACTCTTTTCTGTACTCATTGTAGTTATAACATGTGGGACAGAATGTGTATAATGTTGTACCAATGTCATTTCAGACTTTATTATTGTATCCTGGTCGATGTGAGAGGTCACAGTGTACAGTGCAGGTTTCCAGGTTTACTTCTTGTACAGTATCATGGACACGACCATCGCAGCAACCTATAAAAAGAGAGACAAAACACAATTTAAGCATAATATATAGACAAGTAACCATGTTTGGACCAGATGATGATGGGAGTCCAGAAATAACCCTGGCAGTCACATCATTACGTGGATTTGTAGCATATGGGGAGGGGGGACAGTCCTACATTTGTCTCTAATTCAGCACTGTGTATATAGTTTTCTGTGAGTATGTGGTGTTATGGTTTCAGTACCTCTACAACAATGACACAAATAGTCACACCCACTATCAAAGCAGTGTTATCTTTCACCAAATTCACCACAGCATCCAGACAGCCGTGCACTCTCTGCAAAGGAAATGACATGACGATATCGAAAGGACAAAGATGGATAGGTTTTGCCACTGTAAATTATATCTCCCTCATTAAGAGGTCTAACTCTGAACCTCATCTACAGATTCAGGAGAAGGAAAAGAACAGGTTTGTGATCAGACTCGAGGAGTGGATTCAGGAGGTGTACCTGTGAAGCTGCAGTTCTGCTATAACACTGTACAAGTGCTGGCGAGCAGCAGAACTGGGGATACTGGGAGTATTCGTATACATACGGGGAGCCAGTGAAGTCGTTGTAGTTGTTGTATCCACAGCATTTAATCTACAAGAGCATTCACACACACACACACACACACACACACACACACACACACACACACACACACACACACACACCTCAAAATTCTGTCACTTTAGTTTGAGAATCAACAATAATAGTTATATTATACAATAGTAATCTCAGGTGTTATATTGTTTGTTACATTAAGAGAAGCACAGTAACCTGCTCTTTCAAGCAGATTAGAAACTAGTGTTGTCCATATGTAGCTACTCATCAGAGGTAGTAGAAGTAACACTTTCCTTAAGTAAAAGTTCAAATACTCCTTTAATAGCTACTTGGGTAAAAGTGAACGTGCCGCTTTTTAAAAATATATAAATTTTACTAAAATTAACACACAAATACAAATTCTAAAGCTAATTATGAAGTAGGAAAATGAAGGAACGCCTCAGATCACACACTGATTTTGGTTACTTGACGCTAAATTAGTCCCACTTCTGCAAGGAACTAACGAATTAGGCCAGGGGTCGGGAACCTTTTTTCACCGAAGAAACAAACACGGTTTTATCAATGACATTTCAATAACAGTAACTTTATTTAGATCCATAGACAACTCAAAGACAAAGGGGTTTACCGTTGATTGGCCAGAACAACCTGAAATATATTCATGTAAACTGACTTTTCATTCACTTTGGTACGCTGAACAACAAAGTAATTGTAGTTGACTTTGCATTTTTCTGATCTCTAGTGATGTGTTTTTAATGATCATGTGTAGGTGAAGGGTGAGACACCTGGTAAGCCACATGTGGCTCACGACCGATAGGTTCCTGTCCACTGATATACAGGAAGGGTGTCAAATGTGTTACTTTCACCTCAGCCACAGACACTAGCTGCTAAGGTTGTTATTTACGTCATGAAAATCATTTCAATTGTTGATAGTTTTTTCTTTTCTTTTTTTTCCTCCTAAATACATTACTGAGTACACTGAAGCAAATCTAGACTCAGATACAGAAATCGGACAACACTCATGTCTGTCTGTGACAACTACTTTGCTAGCACTTAGCTAGTTGGGTCGCTAGTAGTGATAGCAGGAGGAGAGTATTTTTATTATTATTATTATTTTTAAAGCTTTAAGGATTTTCTGTGTGGGAATTTAAGTAAAAGGTCTTATTTGTAATTCTGATTTTTGAACATTTAAGTGCAAGCTTTAGGTCTGTAACTGTAGCACAGTTAAAAGAGTTAGCCTAGGCCAGAGTTAGCAATATTAGTTACATATCTTAGAGTTGCTGTGAGAAATAGTTCAACGTTCGTGCTCCGTCAAGTGAAATAAATGCATATGTTGATTAGAATAATGTAAACTAGTCTAATTCATCCATACAGCTCAATGCTGCAGACTGAAATAAAACAGTGAAATGTGATGTACCAAAGCCATCATCTGATTCCAGGCAGTAGTGAAGATGCCGCCTTTACCGTAGTTCACCCTGATGAGATTACCAACATTTACACGAATATCCTGCAACAGTTTCTCCATCTGAGGAAACAAATTAAACAATCTTACTGTTTTTAAATCTGTAGCTGTAGTCTTTCAGAATGTTTTCTCACTGTATGTGGCAATTAATGATAATGAAACTTTATTGGTCACAGTGGAGTGAAATTATATTGTTCGCATACCCCAGTATGTCAGGAAGTTGGGGTCAGAGCACAGGGTCAGCCGTGATACAGCGCCCCTGGTGTAGAGAAGGTTAATTGCATTGCTCAAGGGCCCAACAGTGGCAGCTTGGCAGTGCTGGGGCCTGAACCCCTGACTTTCCCATCAATAACACGAGCCTTAACCGCCAAGCCACCACTGTCCATAATAACTGCTCATATTCATTAAAAAAAATGGAAGTCCTTCACCACTAGGAGATTCTTTCATGTTGCTTAACTGTCCAAGGTTTACCATTAACCTCAGAAGGAGGGAAAAAAAGTCAGCAGTGATTACAACCTTTCCTAGAAAGGTCAAATAGAGTTTGGTTAATAGTGCTGACTGTGAATAAAGAAGCACGTATGGCAAATTGCGCAGTCCTTTGAACAAAAAGGGGAATTTATACTGTTATAGAAACTGATACTTTGTAGAACTTTCCTGAAATATATATATTTTATAAAAGATATATTTTATAAAAACAAACCTGCTATAAAATTGTTATTCTATTGCATATTCCACCTCATGTTCTGTTTCTAAGAAAAAAAATGATAATATTAATTATTTAATTTTTAAAAGACAAGAGTATATGGTACCGAATGGGGCCTACAGTGGAGGTGTACACCTTCTGAGATCCTGATGGACCCAGTATAAAATCTGCGAGAGCAGAAGGTCAGATATGAAGCTCACAGGACAAAGGAAGGCCACCTGGGAACGCCGGTAATTTTGGGAAATATCGTAGACGGGGGCAGCAAAAATGATAACCTGGAATTGGTCAGAATTCTTTCATGTGTAGTTGAGACTGGGATTCAAATCTGTCCAGCACACCCATTGGTACAGATACTCGAGATCTTTGATCTAGATACAGTTATGCTTGTGTGTACACAATAATCTACTATATATTCAGGATCATTGCTCTTACCTTAGTTTTGTGAAACAGAATGTATACTGCTACAGCCACCTCCATGATCAACAAAATGAGCATGATGATGAAAAACTGTAAGGACATGTCACATTGAATATAAGATAAATACTTAATAAATTAATAAATGTTTACACACCCCAAATGTAGCCATCAGCCAAGATGCTGTATGTTTGTGTCATACAAAAACTAAATGTTGTTGATGTTTTTGTTCTTTCGGCTGCTCCTGTTGGGGGTCGCCACAGTGGATCATTGGTCCGCATATTTGATTTGGCGCAGGTTTTATGTCAGATGCCCTTCCTGACACAACCCTCCCATTTTATCCGGGCTTGGGACTGGCACTGAGTGCAACCCCCAGACACAAAAAGAAAATGTATTGTATAGGAATGAACAAAACTTTCCTATGTAGCTGAATACTGGAATATTATCAGGGCAGCCATCTTGGACAACTGGTTCTACATCCTACCTTAGTGAAGTTTGAGCTTTGAGCTACAAATTATGGTTTTAAAATTTCAATGGCATAACACAATGGTGTCATTTGAAGTAAAAATAAATGGAGTAAAATTTTACCTTTGTGTCACTTTTGAATAGATTGTGGTTGAGATAGATTTTTTAGCGTCATTAGCTTCTTAGCTCCAGTGTCAAACATCCAACACTAAACATACCCTTGCTGTCTGACTACATTTTGGGTAAGATGCAAATTTTCCACAGAAAAGAGTGACTGAAAACCAGGGTCAGAGGTCACTTACGATCAGAAGCTTGTGCTTATTTGGGAAGCTGGATTTACAGACGCCCAGGAAGCTCATGAAACTCAGGAAGCCCATGAGGGCGAGTACGGCCCCAAAAGCGATCAGCACGTAGTTAGCATTAGACAGATCCACTAAATCTGTGGCATTGCCTATAATGTTCTCCAGCACTCCAAGTGCATGCTTTTTTGCCAAAATGCCAGTGACCACAGCCGCAGCTCCTGCTAACTAAAGACCAAGTGAGAAAAAACACAGAGGAACAAAAACAGAAGTGAAAGATGGAAGAGCTATAATTGTAATTCTAGCTGGTGAACTGTGGAATGCCAAGAAATCTCAGAAACACTGAGATAACAGAAATGAATTTAATTGGGATTATATGTCATGAATCTACACAAAATATAACGATACGGCCATCCCAAATCATATAATCAATTTCATATATTGCACATGTGTATCCCATGATGTCAATATAAATACACCTGTTGGTGTATTTATAAGTTGGAGGTTGAGCAAATGTTCTCTAGTCTGATGAAACAATAATGGAACTTGAGTGCTACATTACTGTAAACAATACGCTCCTAATCACACAGAAAACACCATCCGCACTGCGAAGCATGGTGGTGGTAGCATCATGTTCTGTGGATGCTTTTCATCAGCAAGTATTAGGAAACTGCTCAGGATTAAGGGCAAGATGACCCAGGCCTCAGTATGTTTGAGAATATGTGGTAAGACTTGAAAATTGCTGTACCCCAATGACCATTCAGTCTTTATCTATTATGATGAGCTTCAGCAATTTGACCAAGATGAATGGACAAATATATCAGGATCCAAGGATATGTAAAGCAGATAGACTTCATTGTAAGAAGCTGTAATTGCAGCCAAGGGTCTACAGGAAGGGACTGTTTAATCTGTTCTTATTCATTTGTTTTACAAAAAATACCACCTTCATACTGTGTTGTGCAAATCACACAGTAACAATTCTAATTAAGTCAATCACATTTCCAGGTTGTGGAAATGTGATTGGAAAAGGTGGAAAAGTTGGAAAAGTTCAACAAGAGGGAATATTGCAGGTCTACTGAACCAGCCAAGACATTCAGAATACAGTGGTGGTCTGAGAACACTGGAGATAATGCAAGCTTTACAGATTTAATACAATAGATATCATCAGAAATAACTGGAGTGAAAAGCAACATTTTATAGAATATTTGCATGAATTTGAAAGTGTCTTTGGGTTTGGTTTGTCTCCCTTTCGCGTTCATGACAGTTTGCACTCTAAATGGCACGGACGCCACACATTTGTGTAAAACCTGAAGTTACAAAAGTTTACAAATGTCACAGTGTCACAAATTTGCACAAATTTAACACTGAATCTGAATGTTAAATTATTCAACATTCATTTTTTTCTTGGTTTTAATGTTTTTTCTTTAAAGCTTTCTGATTATTTCCAGTTTATAATGAGTGAATTGGAATGTGTGTGATTGATTACATTTGAATATTGTATCTTCCACAAAGTTAAATACAATCCATTTTTCTCAGCACCACACCCTAAAACCAGCTGTTTTCAGCAGCTTTGCTCATTCTGACCCCGGGTTATGACTGAAAATAGATGTTAGTTTATCTGTTTTAATATTTGATTAAATCAACTCTTTTCCTGCTTTGGACAGGAAACCCTGTCCCGAACCCCCCAGTGTGCTCACTTCGGTTTACGTTAGGCCGTACATCCATCAAACAGACAATCTCACTTTTTAATGTATCGTAATTATAAACACACTTGGGTCTGATCTAATATTAACACACTTTAAATACTAAAGTGATTAATGCTATATATGTGTATTCACAATCTTTTTTTTAAAAAACATTTCTGTATCATATTCAAGAAAATGAGACTTACAAAGATTGCACTGTTGAAGATGATCATAAATATCTTCAGGATCCCCTTCAAAGACATCTTCCCAGTGTTTTTAGTTCTCCTGTAAATTGGACAAGCTGTCTGATGTTTAGAGACACACTGCAAATCCAACCGTGAGAGGAAATGAACTTCTGCAGTTTGTCCTAAAGTGTTTGCTGTGTCAAAGGTTCTGCGTTTGCACAACCAAGAAGATCAGGCATGTGAAGTGTTCTAGTTCCCCTGAGCTCAATCCTTCCTGTATGATTCCGATAAAAGGTTGATATAATAGTCAAGGTGACAACATGGAAGATGATACAAAAGGTACTGATGTTTAATCAGTTAAGCATTTCTACAAAATGTATTCATAAAAATAGATGTGGAACAATAAAGTTTTTGCAGTAGAATTTAAAATCAGTCATTTGAGTTCATAAGCTGTCTTGGTTTAATTAAAACAGTGCATGAGTTTCACATGTAAGGTGGTTATACTTTTACAAATCGCCTATTATTAGCTACATGAAGGCTATGAACATGCAAGTAATATAAAAATAATTGTAGCCTAGTCTTTACAGAAGTAATCGAGTCATCACGTAGGATTTTATCTGTATCAGTTCACTGAATCCAAATGTGTAATGAGGTTTTACATCAACTCTGACAAATTTGTGACAATGTAAATCTATCCACTGTACATAATATTCGTCATGTTGAGGAGTTAGAGCGGTTAAATGATGCGTTCGATGGTGCTGTTTACTCACTGATTTGAGTCGCAGGTTAAACAATGTTTGCCTGGATAAACAAAAGATAACTATTAAATTAGGACTGACAACATTGACACAGTTGTTAAGTAAAATACGATCTTTTTTTTTAACTGTTCAACTGTGTGCAACATTACCTGTCAATTTATTGCGATGATTTTTGTAGCTTTCATTAGAGCTACGTCTCCGAAACAAGGCCGTTAAGCCATGAATGGGTGGAACTTAGATTTGAATGTTTACGTACAATTTATTCGTCTTTTTGATTTGGGTTTCAATACGAGAAGAGAGTTTCGAATTTTACAGCTTTTATTTTCTGGTATTTTATATGCAGTTGTGTTAAACGACGTAGAACATAGCAAATTTTGTATCAGGCCACTCAAGTTATAGGCGAGCTAAAATATTGGAACATGTGACTGACAGGTGTGTAATGTTAAATTTATTGTTTAAACAATAAATACCACTGAACATCTGGCCACGCACTTTGCCCTGGAACACATGGAGGACAGGGATGTGCGGATGATGTTTATTGATTATAGCTCCATCATCCTTACCAAACTAATCGTCGAGCTGGGACTTAATAGTTACATGTGTAATTGGATCCTGGACTTCCTGATGGGCAGACCCCAAATGGTCAGGCTTGGCAGCCACACATCCTCCACACTCACACTCAACACTGGTGCCTTGCAGGGATGTGCGGTCAGCTCCGTCTTGTACTTCCTGTTTACCTATGACTGCTCAACATCATCTACTAATTTGTAGATGATATAACCATCCTGTTGTTCCATCCCATCATCACCAGTTGTGACGAGACATTCTAGAGAGAGGAAGTCAGAGCACTTTTAACATCTAGATGACAACAATCTCTCTCTGAATGTCAGTAAGACCAAGGAGATGATTCCCTTGGAGAGCGGGTCATGCTCCCATCTACAACAATGGGGTGAAAGTGGAGAGAGTTGAGAGCTTGGTGTCCACATCTCCGAGGATCTCTCTTGGAGCCTGCACACTCACTAGGGTGGCTGTGGCTCAGGTAGTAGAATGGGTTGTCCACTATTCACAGGGTTGGTGGTTCAATCCCAGGCCCACGTGAATCCACAGGCTGACATATCCTCGGGCAAGACACGGAACCCGAAGTTGCTCCTGATGGCAGGCTAGCAATGGCCAGCTCTGCTGCCATTGGTGTGTGAGTGTGAAAGGAACAGGTGAGTGAGAAACAGTGTAAAGCGCTTTGTAGAACCGCTAAGGTTAAAATGCACTATATAAGTGCAGACCATTTACAATAATGAGAGCTGACATAGTGTCAAACTTTGACTGCTGCACCACAGAGAGCATTCTGACTGACTGCATGACTGTATGGCATGGCAGTGCTCTTCCTCATTCCTCTTCATCACTGGAAACAAACTACCAGCGAGTAGAGAGAAAGGCCCGCAATATCATCAAGATCCGCATTCACCCAGCTCATTTCCTGTTTGTGAAACTGCCACCTGGCAGATGCTTCCGTTCACATCCATCACAGACAATCAGCCTGAAGAACAATTTTTATCTCCAAGCCATCATGCTGCTTAACAGCCAGTAGTCCTTCAATACATCATACACTCGTGTCATGAACAGCTAAGATATCATCAATGTTTTATTTCAGTATATGGCTGAATGGTGAGTCCTGATATTTGTTGTAGATGTGATAAGTGAGTTGCTGGAAGCTACACTCACCAGCCACCTGGACATTCATACAATTATCCAATCTGCCAATCATGTCGCAGCACAGTGGGCTAATCTTCAGCCGTCTAGTTTGGGGGATCCTGTGCCCACTGTAACCTCAGAGTTCTTGGATTCGGCTGACAGGTGTGAAACCCGATACAACCCTTTCTGAAATACTCAATATCACTGAGATCACATTTTCCCCTATTCTGTTGAACATTAACTGAAGCTCTTGACCTGTATCTGTATGATTATATGCATCGTGCTGCCACACGATTGGCTGATTGGATAATCGTATGAAAGGACAGGTGTAAAGGTGTTCCTAATAAAGCGGTGAGGGGTTGATGAGTGTATTTCTATGCACTAAAATGAAATCATTTCAGCATTGGTAATCAAAGTACAAAAGTTCATGTAGATTGCATATCAAATTATGTGACACTGATACTAACAAGTCTGTGTAGGTTTCCGCCAACCTCCAACAACGTGCAAGTAGGTGTCCCATCCAAGGCGTATTACTTATTACACACTCAGTGTTCCAAGGATACTCTCGCGATCCACTGACCAGGATGAACAGACTCTAGGGTGTGTTCCTCAGTTGTGCTCCACAGGATGGTGCTGTTGAGTTGAGACTACATTCATCTTGAAGTCATGTCAAAACAACCCCACAACACACAAGACATGAGGTGGCAACCGTACAGGGTGGGAGAAGCTGAAGTAGAAAAAGGGGAAGTGAGGTAACGAAACAGCGATGCAAACGAATGAGACAAGAGCAAATATTGTGCAGGTAACGTTTGCACTTTCACCTTTTCTGTCGAAAACACTTCTCTGTGTGCTGATGTGAGTTAATGCTGTGTAGGTCAGCACCACCAGGCACACCTGACTTTGTATGTGGTAAAAAGCGGTTCTTCATGGCACTCTGCGTCTCCCAGATCTTCTGTATTCTTATCATCCACCTGTGGTTCTCACCCCTAATCACCAGCAATACAACCGGTAAGTCAGCATCCTAACATTTGATCATCTTATCATTTACTATATATTTACATCATACTGAATATGTGTATCATCGCTCTCTTGGCAAATTACCTGACCAAGCTTTCACTGGATTAGAAGCACAGTAATTCACCAAGTATGAAAATCCACAGCTTTAATTGTGGACCCAAAATGAGACTCTGGTCTACATCTGTGAATAATTATTCGCTCACCTCTCTATGTTTCTCTGAGAATGAGATTTCCTCCTGTCGTGGTGGTTGATATTTTTGTTTTGGTTTAAAGTGCAAGATTAAAGTGTTTTTCCGACTTTGAAATGTGTAAACGTGCCATACATCTGTGTGGATTGTTAGTGTGAAAAATCCTGAACGAAACAAGTTGATTCTTTACATTTACAGTGTAGTTGTGTATAAGTCAGCCTTGTTTTTATGGAGAACATTGGGCCAGAGAGCCAGAGCCCTCCATATGTTCCATACATACATATATTTGGCACAAAAGGGCTTAAGATAAGATAAGATACGACGCGATAAGGTTAGATATGATCAGCTCTTGCAATGGAAAATTATAAGTCGCAACTTTCTCGAGACAATACAAACAATGACGTATGTTATAAATTTTCTGTAACGGGACTGATGTAAATTCATATTGTAAATCGTCCTGTTTTCTTTGTCTTGGTGGTATTTGTTGCGCTCTTTAATTATGTTTTCGCAGTCTATATATAATATGCCCTCTGCATGTTCTCCACTAAATAACAGCAATGCAATGACCTATTTTATATATGTATTTAGAGGCTTCTTTAAATAATATAATCGTGGATACGTTAATTTATTTAGAAAATCTACCTAGAGAATACTCAAAAATGCATTCGGCTTGTTCCGCCAGAATTTCCCAAAGTCTGACCTGTCCCACAGTTTGATCACACCTGCTGTTAAACAGCCTGAACAATGCTCTTATGGTGTCATATATTTAATATACAGTATTTTCGCAACATAATTATGACAAAAAAACTTAGACTGGGATGGATTTTGAGTCGGTAGTGAAATGTGCCTTCGCTGACAAGATTATGTTAAAATGCTACTTGAACTAGAACAGCGTAGCTTGTTGTGTCTTATTCGCCACTGAAACAAATGAAATAGAACTATATATCCAACAAAAAAAAGTGGCATGCTTAATCACAAGCCTTTTTTTAGCCCTTGTATTTATGCTAATATAAAACCCCTTCCTGTTCCCCTTAAAGAAATTACTACATTTCAAGTTTTGAAACCTTTCACCTTTTCTAATGTCATTCTGCACTAAAGCTATGTCTTGTAAACAGGATGTGCCCCCTTCAGCTCAAGATGGAGGAGGTGGGGGGCTCACCTTCATCCCATCACCCACCTACAGTGAAAAACGCACACCCACTCAATGAAAGATATTTCACAAAAATGCGTAAAGTTTGAGAAAATAGTAGAAAGTTAATTTCCACTGATTTGTTTTTTGTGTGTAGGGGGTGAGATGATGATGATTCACGGTTCGGTTGCATTGTTAATCATCTTTCAGTTCCCGTCTGTCCAGACCACATTTAGAAAAAAAAAGGGTTAAATTGAGAACTTAAGGATCCTTTGGTTGTCCCTCTGTGGGAACCTTTAATGTTTCTAGGAAGAACCCTGTGAAAAAGGGATCCAAGCTAACGACTTTTAGAAGTAGCCTAACTATCTTGCAGAATTCTGAAGAACTGTGTACTTTGGCATTTCCCATATATGAGTCAATCTTTTTGATTGTGCTTTTTAGAAGCACATCTGGACTGTATCCCGTCCATCATGGTACCACGGAACACATTGTGGAAAGTTCGTGTAATGGACAAACTGAACATCAACTGCACTATAGTCAGTGAATCACACTGTCCGAAGAATGTTGATGTCTCATGGTGCAGAATTGATCATAATAAGAGTGAATGCAGATCTCTGAAACACTCTGATCACATCACAACCGAACGGAGACGTATTACTGAGAGTAAACAAATGTTGTTCCTGATATTCAAGAACATATCCATGCAGGATGCTGGACTTTACAGATGTGTGATCAAATCACCTACACCCACTGTCAGCCATGCTATCAATGTCACTGTGACAGGTAACGACATCATACTCATATATACAATATATATTTTATATATGTGCTCAAACCAGTCAAATACTTTAGAACACACCCACACACTTTTTAAAAATGTATTTACCCACTACTGCCAATAGATCACATAAAGAAAATCTGTAAGTAAGCTGAGATTTGTCCTACATTTTATACTAGACATTATATATTCGTTAGCATCAACTCTGATTACGCAAGCATATGCCGTGTGCTACGACTGAGCCATTTGATTGACCCACATCTGCCTTTATCTGATAGATCTTTCTCTTTGAATGTGTTGCCGTCAAATAAAACTCACAAACATTTCTCAATTCGTATGTATATGTATTTATTGTGTAATTAATTTCAAATTCTAGAGTATTTAACCCATTTGAACCCATTTCTTCAGATTTTGACTTTTGACTGGCAGTGCAGATTTACTAATCGTTCCATTCTTTCAGATGATGTTCCAGATTGTACCACTGAATACAAACTTGTAACCCGAGAAAACAATACAACAAGTAAGGACTGTTGTTTTTACAGCTAATATCACGAACAAACTCATAAGAGTAACATTGTGTCATGTGTTTTTGACCAGTGCGGTCATAATTAGGCGTGGATTTTATTTCATTTGCGTTAGTGATTTACAGCCAGCAAAGATCTGCTCATTGACTGCAACAGTCATGAAGTACTGATGATGAAATGGATTTATAAAAGAAATTTTTTTTTGTTGTTTCTTTCAGACAGTTCAAATCCGATTGTTGAAAATAAAGAACGGCTGCCGTTGTACGTGTACATCTGCAGTGGGATTGGGGTGCTGCTCCTCGTAGTAGTTTTTGTATGTGCAACTGTCTTCCGCTGTCGAGGTGTGTGGATTTTTTTCCTGCTATTCTCTACATACGCAAAATAATACCCAGTAGTGCTCTGTACTGGGCATGTGCAAGAGTTTCAGTGACACGCATTTCTGTTCAATTTTAACAGGACAGAAAAAATTCATTAAAGGAAAAATACATGAGAATCAGGTACAGTATGCATCTTTCTTACTTAACTAGATTGCTGATTAACAATGCAAATGTCTAATGTTCTAATGCAATCTACAGTCCACAGCAACCCCAGTGTCTGATCTTGCTCCACCCATATATCCCAGACAGTCTCCACGTAGCAATGCCCAAACTCTTCCTGCCCAATTCAGCACACCACCACCACCTAGTGTCTATGACATCCCTCCTGTCAGAGTGACATCTCTAAGAGACCGATCATCGGCAGGAAGACATCCGGTCAATCGCGGATCACCGAGACAATGCCATGACCGTAACACCGTGGGAATGGAGGAAGAAGACAATCCTTTGATATACGCCACTCTAAATCATGAGAGTGCTCCACAGAGACCTGTTAGAGTTGTTCATGTACAGATTGAGGCATCGGAATATGCCGCCATTAAAGTCACATAACTCTAATTCCTAATGCTATGGAGAACTGAATATTGGGCAGTTTTGGGTTTAATTCACTAACTGTTAAAGAATGTCTGGGCTCAGAACTTTACTTAAGTAATTTGCTGTAGGACTATTGGTTGACTGCATAGGCCTATTCACACGTCGGATATATTGCTTGTGACAATATGTTCAGTGTGGAATGAGTTCAAGTTGTCAGTGATGACTAAGATTAAACCAGCTGTGATTGTAGTCCATACCAACTGGGACTGGGATCCATACTAACTAAGATCATGAGCCATACCAAATGGGAATGTGATCCACACTAATCAAGAACAAACTAAGACTTAGGCTCATGTCACCTATAAGATCCATACCAACCAAGGCAACACCAAGGCCCATACCAACTGAGCATATGAAAAGACCCAAGCCGGTACCAACCAAGATCAAGACAAGTTTAACATGCATACCAACTGAGATCGAGACAAGACTGAGATCCACACCAATCAAGACCAAGACAAGACCCAGGCCCTTACCAACAGAGACCAAGAAAAGACCCATGCCCATATTGACCAACACCCATACCAACCAGAACCCACGCACATAATGATCACCCCTCAGTTTTGAGACTTATTATCAAGACCAAAATAATGACAAAATGGGATAAGACCAAGATCAGTTTAAAGTGATCTCTAGACCAGTCTTGGTCTTGAGACCAGTGTTGTAATTGGACTGGTTATCTTCGAGCACATAGAAAAGTGAACCAAAAACATGGATTTCCAAATATCTGAAATTAAATCTCGCTGTTTCATCTAAATACATCTAAATACTGTGTGAAATGAATGCGCTTGCTGAGATTATTTCTGACAGATTTGGCAGTAATAGGACCAAAACCATTTGTAGTACAGACGAAGCACCCATTCCAAGGCTACTGCAGCTTTCAGTTTCCCAAAATGTTTACTGTTTAAGTTTAGTTCATATTTATTAATAACCTTAACATGGTTTGATACATGAGTATATAGTTACAGGCTTATCTATATAATAGATCACATGTAAAAGCAAAGCTGTAGTGTGCAGGTATAGGACATTGACTTTACTAATATTGATTTTATGGTTGTCCCCCTTTTAATACAGCCAACTCCATGGGGCATGAATTTTATAACAGTCTTTTGTGATTTTGGGGGGCTTTTACATCCATCCATCCATTTTCTATACTGCTTATCCTACAGGGTCATGGGGAACCTGAAGCCTATCCCAGGGAGCATGGGGTACACCCTGGACAGGGTGCCAATCCATTGCAGTACAATCATATACACATTCATACACCCATGAATGTGAATGTGAACCCATTTAAACACTATGGACAATTTGGACATGCCGATCAAGCAGCCTACCATGCATGTCTTTGGACTGGTGGAGGAAACCCCCAGAGCACAGGGAGAACATGTAAACTCCGCTCACAAAGTGCTGTAGCGGGAATCGAACCCTGACCCTGGAGGCATGAGACAAACAAAACCACTAAGACACAGCGTGTCTTAGGGTCTGTCTAAATGGGACTGTCCAATATCAAGATTACTGCAATGCTTCAAATTCTTCCTTCCTAGAATATTTTAAGTGCACTAGGTATTAATTTCAAAGTTGTATACTAGCAGTGATGTTTGTTTGTTTGTTTGTTTTTTCTCAGAATGGTGCATGTAGAAAATTGAAAAGAAATCTGCACTCTTGTTGTCAATATCTGTGGTTGTGCACACTGTGCATGACTGTGTGTTGGACAGCAGGAAGATCTTTACCTGCATTCATCCTCCATTTCTACAAAACGTTTCCAATCAGTTGCATTTGGTTATTTCGGTACTGAATACTGATTCTCAGTCCTCACCCTTCACTCCAGGGGTTATGCTTGAACAGATAACGTGATATAAAATTTGTCATTTTACTTGAAATAAACTGGTTTAGAGAGTGCATGGTGGCGTGGTGTTGTGCAAAGAACGATTGCGGGGAGCCCACAAGCACTATAACAAATGATCACACTTCCTGTTTGAGAAAGTGATGGAATGGAACAAAGTGAGGTGTAGAGGGGTCTGACCTCAACCTGTTCCTTTAGTCACACAACATACCTTTTATCTAACTGTGTGTGTGTGTGTGTGTGTGTGTGTGTGTGTGTGTGTGTGTGCGCATGCAAGTTATTGCATACTGTACAGCTGAGTGCAGAAATGTTCATTGTTCATACCCTTAGTACAACGTGAATCAGATGTTTATTTAAACCGACAAGGCTGTGTACGTTAGTCAGACATGCCAGAAGTATTTCTGAATATGATATGTCTCTCGTCTTTTGAAGACCTGCTGGCAAGTGTAATCCTTCGTGTCTCTGTCTGGGTCATGGCCTTCGTCACCTGC
>JAOUWY010000045.1:15045270-15056382 GCA_025728095.1 Prietella phreatophila | reverse complement strand
ATGACCATTAAAACCCACATATGCTTGTTAAGATAAAGGGGTGGAGCTATTTTCCAGACCAGTAAATCTAAACCAGAGCCTAAGATGAATAAAGCAACCACATCAAATAAAAATGATTTGCAGTAATGCAAATGAGCATTTGTATAATGTAATGTATGTTCGAAATGATAGGATTGTTACAGGGCTAGAAACATGTTTAAACTTTATGAAGTGCACCTTTAAATAAAGACGCTTTGTATCCCAACTTGTTTTGACTGGAGAAAGACTATGAAACACAGCGCAGGCTGAAAAATCAAGTGGTGGCTGTTCAACATACTGTCGGGTTCTGGGTTGTGTCATTAACGCTGATGAGATTGCAGGACTCAGAGAGGATTTTGCAGACGACAAAGAAAGTGAGACAGATAGAAAAAGGGAAAGTGTGTGTGTGTGTGTGTGTGTGTGTGTGTGTGTGTGAGAGAGAGAGAGAGAGAGAGAGAGAGAGAGAGCGAGAGAGAGAGGGGACGGTAAAACAGAACAAATGTCAAAGTCAGTGCCAGAGTTGGAAAGGTACAGATGTTGAGGAAGGGGAAGAGCTGAGAATCTGTAAACTATACAGAGAACCATCAGTTATTCTGCCATGTTTGTCTATTAAAAGCATACATTCTCAATCTCTCTCTCACTTTCTCTCTCTCTTGCTCTCTACTGAACTCTGTCTCACCTTTTCCATGTATCCTGCTTTCTTCCAACATGGGTGACATGAGGCCTCCAGGTCCCAGTGAACCAATCCCGGCGTAGACCAACGGCACAGGTTGTACCACCACAGGGACTCTGCGAGGGTGCAGGTGGATGGGGCTGTGGCATGGAGGCATGACCTGGGGCATGTGCAGGAACGGCTGCCCTCTGCGAGCGATGGAAGGCGGAGATGTCACCCTTGATGGAGACATCTTTAATCGTGGCACTGGCGTTATGACGGAGGGAGGCGAGGTTGAGGTCAGCGATAATGATGATGATGATGATGATGAAGAAGGAGACTTGGCGGATGTAACTGGAGGGGAGCGTGGTGAGAAACGCAGCAATGAGGAAGAGGGTGATGTTGACAATGATGATGATGATGATGATGATGATGATGATGATGACGATGATGATGATGGGGAAGAGCGGGATCTATTGGTGGAAAGGTCGACAGGCTCAGTCTGCATCTGGAACAGGTCTGACGGAAATCGTTTTGCAGGTGACTGAGTCCGGAACCTTCTTTCCATCACCAACATGCCCATGTCTGCATACCTATGGATCTCGGGAGACTGTTAAGGAAAGCAAAAAAAAGGTATTTTAAATATGATTTGTATCATGAATTTCCTTCGCTGCTTGTAGCGTGAATTGAAATTTCTGTTAAAAACATTTTTAAAAAACCCATTAACTTGCACTTTTACTGTCTAGATTTACCTAAGCAATCAATATCTAACTTTTCCTCTGCAAACTTTAACTACCTATGTTATCCCTTTGCTTGTATTCTCTCATTTGTAAGTCACTTTGGATAAAAGAAACTGCTAAATAAATAAATGTAAATGTTATCTAAGTCCGCCAATCAGCCTACCATGCATGTGTTTGGACTGGGGGAGGAAAGCGGAGTACCTGGAGGAAACCCCCGCAGCACGGGGAGAACATGCAAACTCCACACACACTTATGTACTTCTATTATGAATTTAAAGAAGCTATTTGTCAGGTTTGGTGCCCTCTGCTGCCTGTAAGGTAAAAACAAACAAACAAACAAAACAAAACAAAACCCATAATGAACGACAACCCTTCCCTTTCCCCCCAAATGACTTCACAGTCTTTGTTAAAACTTCAAATGCCTTTTGGGTTGATTTATAAGAAGAAGAAGCAAAGCTAAGATTAAGGCAGGGCGAATTTCCAGGCCAGAAAAAACAACAACAAAGGACTGAAATGAAGAAACTAGACAGATCTTTTGCATGACAAAATTGCAAATCACACGTTTCACAAGTTATCAATTAAATTACACAATTCTCACAAGTCTAGAAGTACTTTTAAACATTACAAACGGCATCTTTATTCTCCAAATGTGCAACAAACCCTACTTATTTTTTTAGAGCTCTCACATTCACATTACAGACGGTGTGAAACAAAACGTGCCCTAATTTTCCACTGTGTTTCCAGAGGTTGGCTGGCTTGGAGGTTTCTCAACTGAAATGAAACTTGTTTTGAAACCTCATCACTCTCTCTCTCTCTCTCTCTCTCTCTCTCTCTCTCTCTCTCTCTCTCTCTCTCATCAAATTTTCTCATCTTGATCGTTCCTCTTCTCCTCCTACACAGTCCGTTTCCAACCCCTTATTCGGAAGAGAAAACAAAGGAGGGGGTTCCTCCTGCTTATTACCGCTCATTTTCCGAACTCGGAGAGCTTCTGGACAGTATAGGGGGAGCAAAGTTTACAAGAAAATAAGAAAAGATACTTTGGCACGGAGCCCAATCAAACTGCACACGCATGCTTCAACCGTCTGCTCTGCTGTTTCGAGAGAGACTGGGGGGTAGGATCGGTCTCTGTACACTGTCCTCACTCTGGTGTGTGTTCTGTGAGCTATAAACATTAACAAAAACTATCCAAAGTATCCAAATAATGGTACGGTTAGGTAAAGAGAAGTAATAGCAACACACCTATTTAGAAAGTGTTCAACTTTTGTGTTTGTGTTGTATGGGACGTTACTCATTATTGAAGCTCAGATAAATTAAAATAAGGAATTTGGTCCCATATGCTAATAAAAAAACAACAAAAAAACGTATTCTAAGGGTTTTCGTCTCTTAGCTGGATGAGTCTGATTGCATAGATTGGTGTTTTGTGTAAATATTTCTAACACAAATGCCAAAATCACATTTTTCTATTTATAACAGACTTTCAATTTCTCAGGTTCCTGCATGCTAAACTAACCAGCTAATGTTCTGATAGGTCATAATCAAAATAAATTCAAATGTGAGCTAGTTTACTAGCAATTAGCTATCCACCCAGTTAGCTAGGTAAGCTGGCTAGGAAATTGACCTAATGTTCTGATGAACTAAATCATGCTTGTTCAAAAACAACAACAACAACAACAACAACAACAAAAAACTCAGATACTGAAATCGCACAGTGACAAAAGTAAGCTAGTTTACTACATTTACATTTATTCATTTAGCAGATGCTTTTATCCAAAGCGACTTACAATTGAGGAAATACAAGCAAAGCGATATATCAAGCGGAGACCAACACAAGTAGTGCTACCATACAAGATTTTTAATTAAGTTCTAGAGTACTAGCAGTTAGCTAGCGACCAGGCTAGAGAGGTAGTATGCTAGGTAGGCAAATTAGCTAGCAAGCATATCTTAATGTAACCGAGTAACAGACTCGTGCTTGTTATTATGCTAACATGATATTTTCACAGGTTTGGCTTCTGTTAAATAAATTGCCGTGTTTAATTTACTAGCAGGTGGCTAACTAGGCTTTTAGAAATAAATAAATAGGCAGTAGCTAGCAAGGTAAGTAAGGTGGCGTTATGTTTGGTAATTTTATATTTATTTTATCTACGTTATGGTAATGTATGTTACGCTGTGGTAGTTTTATATGTCCAGAAATTTGGCTGCTGTTTAATAAACTGCTGTGGGGGGAAAATATAACATAAATTGAGTCAGATATGTAAATCTGACCTTGAGAAATGCAAACTAGTTTACTAGCAGGCTACCAACAGAGGTGGTTCTCTAGGTAAGTAAGCTACCTAGCAAACATATCTAATGTAACTTTATATTTTCACCGGTTTGGCTACTGTTAAATAAATTGATGAGGAATTATACAGCATATAGACTCAGATAATGAAATCCAACAGTAATAAAATGAGTTTTCTTGTTTAGCTAGCCACGCACCTAGCGAGGTGGATAGCTCGGTTAGCAAGTTAAATAGCTCTTTAGCAAACATATCTAATTTAACTGAGTAAGGAAACTTTGCTTGCCATGTTGTGGTAACATTATACCGCCACAGGATTGGCTGCTGTTAAATAAGTTGCTAAGAAAATGACAAATGTATGCTAGTTTACTAGCAGTTACATAACCACCTGGCTAAGTTAAAAAGATGGATAGCTGACAAGCGAGTTAATTAGTGATGAAATCATGCTTGCTTTATAACTGAGTAACAGAATCATGCTTGGTAGGCTAATGTTATATTAACTAGCAGTTAATTAGCCAGCTGGCGATTTGGCAGGAAGACTTGGGAGTGTATACATAGTTCCTAGAAAGGAAAGATTAAAGATGTGTTGTTGGTTTTTTTTTGGCATTTAACTGACACTGCTTTATGATAACAGTGAGTTTAGTGATAGCACTTCAAGCAATTTCTTGGGTACATATGAAAAGGTATTATCTCTAACATACCTAGTGCAAACTTGATGCAGTCATTTAGCATAGTATTGCATAGTTCAAATCAAACTGAAAACCGTCTGATTTTAAACCACTTTTAAGTATTAACTCTTAGATGGCATATGTTTACGCGATGACGTCGCGGCGTCACGTTTGAGTGGGCGTGAAGCTTCTTACCCTCCGCTGCATCTGCACGGGCTCTGCTCTGACTCGCAGGACAGGCATCCCGTCCAGCATCAACATCCTGAACACGACACATACAGGGACACAAGACAGAAAAGAGACACGTTAGTTTTTCTGTATTCCAGAGTTGATCGAATGATTCTGAGAGAATCAAAGCAACATTTTGCCCAAGCATATAAACAAGCCTAATAAAAACAAGAATGAGCAGGTGAAAGAGAGATAAATTGAAAGAGACAGAGATTCGGTACGAGTGTTTAGTCTAACAGCATGTTACAAGCCAGACCCGGCAGGACTGGTAAGGTGTAATGAACCGTTCGAGTCATGTTATGAATCCTTTTGACAGTCATGCAGCTCATAAAATCAGTAGTGCTTAAGTGAGATGTTCGGGTATTTAAGCTCTCCACCTAACCAGAATTTGTGTTTTTGTGTTGGCACAGATACCCCTGAAATGTCATTCGGTTCAACTATATACACCTCCAACACCTACTAAATCAGGAGTTGTTCATTTTATTTTGCTTTTGTAGCCAGGAACCTCTTCCAGTGTTAATAAAGTGCCTCAGAGCCCCTTATGATCGAAGCAAATTTAAAAAAAAAAAGTAAAAAAAAAAAAATAACCATAATGCAACTGTTCAAATTTTAGGTACGTTAGGCAACATTATATTAATTTATTGGTGCCAATAAATGTTTTTATTCCTGAACTTTCCACCCACAGAACCCAAACCTTATTCTGCTGAGATAAAATGTACACAGCAACTGCATTTGGTTTTGCAGAATTCAAGTGAATTATTCAGTCAGGTTTCTAGGTTTCGTAATAAACTCACCACCACCTTGCAAAGGCTTTTCCTTTTCCAAGGAGGGAAAGGAAAACCATCTGTTAAAGGGTTCTGCATAGAATCTTTAAGGGTTCCCCCCTTAAAGAATTGTATATATTTATCTTTATTTAACTTTGCATATCTATCTATATATACACTCACTTTAAGCCACTTTAATACTACGACCAATACACCTGTTAATTCCTGCAGTTACCCAATCAGCCAATCACGTAGCAGCAGTGCAGTACATAAAAAAACATGCAGATACAGGTTAGAATTACAAACATTAGAATAGGGGAAAAAGATGGGATCGCAGCGACTTTAACTTAAGCATGGTTGCTGGTGTAAGATTTTCACACATAGCAGTCTCTTGAGTTCACACTGAATGGTGCGAAAAATAACAATAACAACAACAACAATCAAACATCCAGCGAGCAGCAGTTCTGCAGGCAGAGACGCCTTTTGTATGAAAGAGGTCAGAGGCGAATGCCCAGACTAGGAGGCTACGGTATCTCAAATAAGCACTCTTTATAACCGTGATGAGCAGAAAAGCAACTCAGAACACAAAACATGTCCAAGCTTTGGACGGATTGGTTACAACAGCAGAAAAACACATTGGTTCCATTCCTGACAACCAAGAACAGGAATCTGAGGCTATGGTGGGCACAGGCTCACAGAAAAACAAACAAACAAACAAAAAACCATGTATTTTTCCAATCTTCACCTATCCAGTTTTGGTGAAATCCTACTTGGCCAATAAAATTCTTTTTGATTCTTATTCAAAGAGACAACGCAGTACTAGAGTTCCTCAGCTTGCAGTTCTGACAGATGTTTACTTGTTTGCAAAGAGTGTGCTAATTCAAGAACTTTGCTATTGCAACCACAATACCATCTTTATCAGCACTATTATCAACGCAACTATTCGTTGCGCAACTTGGATTAAATGAATGGACTGTGAGCTGTTCGTCATTGCCTCGTTGTGGATGTTGAAATGTGGCAGAAATATAATAGAAGCTGCCCCTCTTCTAAACACTGGCCACACATGGCTCAGCGGTAGAGGGGTCAGCAGGTCAGCCATGCATTTACAGCTCAGCATATACAGTAGCATGGTGATAAATGGCTGTGGTCGATTGTGTCCAATTCTATGCCGTGCTCGCTGATTCAGGAGAGAGCGAGGGCAGAAACATGCTGACTGCTTTGGCCTCTGCTGACCTGGTATTTGTTGGGTGTGTGAGCAATGAAGTAGACAGGATGTCAAAGGAAATGGGTGGGGTCTTGGATGGCTGCACAACAATTATAATTCCTTCACCCAAGCTCCTTAATGTAAGTGTGTATGTGTGTTTAGCGAACACCCAAACCTACTTTAATGGCACCATAACCCTTCCCGATACATATGGTGTATATATTCACCAGAGGAATCGCACTTTAAGGCACCGTACCTCGAGGTAGCCATCAACATCATGCCTTCCATTTTGCAGTGGACGATTGCGAGAACCGTCTGCTACACAGCTGTGCCTCTGTAACACCTCATACAACCTAGATGAGGCTTGAACGCACCCCTGAGCATCAATAAATTCCCACTCTAAGGGTTTGTTGCCTTGTCCAGGCAAAGAGAAGGTTCAGGAAGCGGGCTCTCAGCATTAGTCACAGGATCAGCACGCGGACGGTGACATTATAATGGTTACAAATGGCTAACCAGGTTTGCATTAATGGGAAGGGATGGGATCAATGAAAGGCTGAGGTTGGGATCCGGATTGGAATCGAATCGCTTATTTGGGAAAGAGAGATTTTCTTTGGCACCCGTTTTGATGAGGGAGAAGCTTTGGTGAAAGAACGGCTGGCCAAGATCAACCTCATTCAGAATGAGGCATGACATGTCAGTGATGGAAGTCAAAGACGGACAAAATCCACTTCAGCCTCCACTCGGGAAAGGATCAGGGGCTACTTCACAGAACCAGATAAATCTCGGATGTGGTTTAAAAAAAAATAGTTCTCACAAAATGGTGACCGAAGAGTGTTGTCAGCTCTTCTTACATATTGAGATCTGTCCTTTTGATTAGTATTTGATTAGTTTCAATTGAATTGCTGTGGTCGACAAACTCATCTCAGTGAGCTTTCTTCTCACAAAGTCCATTTTTATTCTAGGAGTACGCCTTATCCTGGTCTGATAAACTCGCCTGCAGAGATTGAACTGTGCAAGTAATTTTTTTGGCCCAAAATGCAGAGAACTGCACATAGACAAGAAAGCAAAGAGTCAATGTTTTTTTGTAAAGTAGATGGTCAGTTTCATCAGAGTGCATGACCTCAGTCGGGTCAGCACATCTTCCTTCCACCCTGTTGCTCCGCCAATACCCAGTTTGAGCTTTGTGCCTCCTGGATAAACACCACCTACTCCACCTACTCTACTCAATAATCTCCTTTGTGTCAGTGACAGATAAGAGTGTAAATGGAAATTGGACTGTGTGTTTGATCTGGCCACAGCAGACTAGAATGTCTTTCAAATAGAACTGTGAAAAGAAAGTGTAAAAAAAAAAAGATACACTTTAAACTTCCATCTAAGACCCTAAAGGGTTCTTTGGTTTGTCTCTCTGTGGGAATCCTTATATAACTCTCTACATATAATCCTACAACAGATGTTTTCCCTTTCTTTCAAATACGTTTCCAAGGAACGCTTGAAGAACCTTTTTATTTTTTGGGTAAAAGTGTACTGTTGATCCGCAGCATTCAGCATGATCTCATTTGCATAACGGTATATTCCTATATGGTTTAGGTTACACATGCCTCAAGGGTTCTTCGGCTTCTAAGGGAAGCCTTTAAAAGTTCCATGTATAGGTATGCCCACTATCAGAAAGAGATCAGAACGTAGAACCCCTTTACGAAAGCAAACAATTCCTCCACTCTCAAAACAAACCTTGAGTCACCTTTTTGTCTAGGAGCATAAGAATGGATCGCCATAAAACATCTCCAGCACATAGCGATCTGGATCTTATAGTCATAATCTAAGATCAAGGCCATCCCAAACCTCCCCTGACTCCATGCTGAAGGTCTACCTAAGTATCTAGTTTGGAGCCCATGCCGTCTGAAGCTGATGTCAGTGACAGATAACAGAGATGTCTCGGACTGCCCGGATTGGACCTGCATCCAGGAACACGCAGACCTCTCCTGCTGGATTCTCCTGCTTTGCGTAATCAGACCTCACCAAAAAAAAACCCCAGAGTGACTTCAGACTTTCCATTTCAGCGGCGCTAGTTTTCCTTGGCGGACGACTCGAGTCGGATGGGGGCTGCTGCCGGGCAGAGCCAGGACACTGCTCAGCTTCACAGTATATGTGTGTGTGTGTGTGTGTGTGTGTGTGTGTGTGTTAGGAGAGGTGCACTATTTCACTGTCTGTTTTCTACGAGAGACAATACACTATGTCCAAGAAATAACTGGAAAGTCTTTTGGACGCAAACAAGAAGAATAACAACCCGAAACAATTAATCAAAACGCTACGTTTCTTTTTTTTTTTTAAACAAGTCATTCTCTTTACTTTTCAAGGCCTCACTGAATACTGCCAACAGATAGGTACATGATATTTCTGACATTTGAATACCCTTCTCCAGTAAACCCTTTAGAGTTTAAATATAACTTCATAGATTCGCAAATCTCGTGGCTGTAACCATTCATTATGTAGTCATTATGAATACAATAATAAACATAATCATATCCCGGAGCTTAAAACAGATAGGTCTTCGTATCGCTATATAAATAATTCCTTCTTGCCTTACAGTGAAAGCACTGTCTAAATAGTCCCTACTTGTCATCCAAGACACTACATAAATATTTGAGACTATCTCCTGCAGATTTAGTAAAGTTGCTTCTGAAATTAAGCTTCTGCACTTTCGTTGTCTCTCTCTCTCTCTCCCTAAAGAAAGCTAGCCAAAACACACTCCCTTCTCACATCTGCTATTGATTTGGGGCATGGCCCGAACACCTCGGTTTGTATCTGTCTGTGTAGTCACACAGACACCCTACAACCAGGCTGAGAGCAGGTCGAGCTTCCTGGAGTCTGGAAGTATGCAGAAGGTTTTTATAGGATGTATGAAGCACAGTACAATGGTACAGTAAGACCGATAGCGTTTTCTCTTTTACAGTAGATTCATCAGAGCTGACAGGATGTGCACCAGACTGATACAAAAAAATGTCACAAGGCTGGCTTTCCTGTCATGCTGAAATCCAGAAAGCTCGAACAAGACATTTTCCATGGCTTTTTTATGCAGATCGTCTGAGACACTGCCGAATCGACACTCTGTGTTCTGAGTTCTTTTATAATAATGTGGTTATGATCGGGATTGTCAGAAACTGATCTAAGATCAGCACAAAAAAGCCTATTCTCCCTCTTGGCCTCTTGGGCCCAGACTGGATCTGGTGCTGCCGTACGCTCTTGCATGAAGACCGTGTGCCAGAAAGATCTGAGGCTGCCTCTTTAGTGTTCCCTTGGACGGGCTAAGACAGATGTGTGCAATTTGACTTGAACTGTTGAACCACACACTGTCAAACTGTTTATTATCAGAGAGCCAGGATTGCGCAATGACTGAAGGACATCAGTGTTTGGCGATATTGTGCAATGTTGCAAAGAGGACCATGAAAAACATGAAGGTGCTCATAAAATGGTAGAGATTTTTTTTTTCTTTTTCCAAGAACTTACCAACCACTTCAGGATTACAAGCGGTGACATTACTCACTCACTCACTCACTCACTCAAGCTAAGTGAGTGACCTCATGCCCAACCGATGAAGATTCAACAGCCAAGGCATCCCTGGACAATTTTATATTGACATCTACAGCACTAGATCTATATAGTCAATCTATATAGTGTGGACTCATTGCCTTTTTAACCCTACCAATTAGTGGAATGAATGACAACCTAGAAACCTTTCTGAAATATCCAACCTGTTTTGATGAGGACAGATATTTGCTTTGTGCACGACCATAAAGGATCAAAAGTTGCTAGCGTATGGCCCGGTCTGCTAACACAGCTGGAAGAGATCTGTGCACATTCTCATCAGGCTCTGGGGGGCAGTGGCTGGCCCTCCACAGCTGTCCTCGGCATTGTGGGAAAGCCTGGGGTTCTTCTAAAGCCGTGCCAGAAAACGCTCGTGCGGCATTGTGAGTGCCAGTGACCGGGCATGCTGAAACCGCTGGGAGAAGACACGTGAAGAGAAGAGAAACGGCACTCGTACAGAAGAGGAAGAGACACAAGAAAGGATTGTATTTTGGGCCAGAAGACTAGAGGAGAAGTGAGAAAAAAAAGTCAAGACACAAATAACTGCAAAAAAAAAAAAGAGTTTGCAACACATTCTGCTACAACCAGTCTCGCCTTTAGTGACATCTTGAGTTTTGCTAGATGTTCTTATGAAAAACTTCCTTTTGTCTCTCCGCCTTTTTTCAGCCAGCAAGCGTTATCAGGCTGCTAGTCATAACGAGTCAGACAGCTGTGTTTTCCTTCAGAACCACACACACACTCATATACACAGACTCTTAGAGTCCTGGGCAAGGGCTGTTTTTCTCACTCCTGCCCTCGGCACTGCTGGAAGAGCTGCAGCTGCAAGGAGGGAGGGAGAGAAGTATGGACGGAATAGAGAGATAGAGAAATTCAACAGTTGAATTGTGAGAGCATGTATTTTTCATTTGCATTGTGTGTGTGTGTGTGTGTGTGTGTGTGTGTGTGTGTGTGTGTGTGTGTGTGTGTGTGTGTGTGTGTGTG
>JAOUWY010000045.1:14875685-14890479 GCA_025728095.1 Prietella phreatophila | reverse complement strand
TGCTCCCTGGGATAGGCTCCAGGTTCCCCGTGACCCTGAAAAGGAGTAAGCGGTAGAAGATGGATGGATGGATGGATTGATGGATGGATGAAATGTTACACAGAATCCAGGACAAGAAGTTTTAACCTCTAAAATCTTTCAGTGTGTCTGTGATGGCAAGAAATGTCAGTGACCAAACAGGTGTCGCACTCTACAATATAACGGGACCAATGTCCAGGTGTTAATAGTGAAATCTATTAATGCCCATGCTTACCGCTGCTTAATCTGCTCATCTATATATAACTTGTTTGCGTCTATAATTGTGCGACTCCTAATGGCGGCGTAGTGATTTAATTAGAATAGTCTAATACACCTAATTTGCATAACAGTCACACTGACTCACATTATATTAACATAATTAAATGAAGTAAAGAAAGTGCACAGAGCCATGATAAGCGCACAGCTGCACAAAAAGACAAAGAAAAGGCAAATAAGGATAAAGAAGCTGCTGAAGGTTGATGATTTGGAGCTGAGATTTACAGTGGTTCTCGAAAGTTTGTGAAGTTTCTATATATCTAGATCAGATTTCGTCAACATAGATAAAGTGAACCCGATTAAACAGACGAGACAAAAATATTACACTCGGCCATTTATTTATCGAGGACAATGATCCGGTATCTGGATACTTTTATTAGGACTTAAGTGTGAAAATCCGATGATGTTTTGGGTCAGATTTATGTAGGAATGTATAAAATTCTACAGGGTTCACAATCTTTCAAGCAGCACTTTATATTTTAGGCCGAGTCGAATAATCTGTACATAAGGCATGTTGTTAACACTGTGCAACTCTTATACACTTACTTTCATTTACTAGCTTCTATTCATTTTAGTGGAGCAAGAGCCAAGTCAGATTTCTTAAAAATTTTTACATGACGGCGACGTCGTCTTAAAAAATGTAAAAAAAAATGACAAAACACACAAGGCATCCATCGTCGTTTATTTCTTACAAACATTCAACCTAATCGATCCACTTAAACTTCTTTATTAATCCAGAATAAATTATAAAAAATAATATACTATTGTATTACTAGTCCCTATTCGTTCACCGGTTTTTCCTTGACGAGTCCTCAATGTCCTGGACATGTGCTCTAGTACAAGGACAGCCTCTGCATGTAGCGTTTTAGAGAGTGTGTGTGTTAGCGTGTGTGTGTGTGTGTGTGTGTGTGTGTTTAAAGTAAGCAATACAGTGCATTAATAGGAAAATACACTAATCTGCAAGGCATGTGTGTGTAATGTTAGCAATAGAGGGTATGAATGAATTATTGTTATGTAAGCATGATAACCTGTAAGGTGTATGTGTGTGTGAGGGAGAGAGAGATAGAGAGAGCACGTACTTTCTCTGTTACACACCATCCTACTGTACATTCAATATGTATATTCTATTTATACTAAAACCGTCCCTATCTAACTCACCATGACAACCTCGCCTGTCTTAATAAATAAATAAATAAATATATAATTAAAAAGGGAAGGAAAAAAAAAAAAGAAAGAGCTTTATAAATCTTGTGCATCACAGCAGAGAATGTAGGTCTGTAAGGTGAAGACTGGCATGTACGTTGGAGAGTGTGAGGTCTGATGCAGAAGCACGAGACCATGGCTTTCAATCTTCCAAAAGGTCCGAAGCGATCTCGCACGTAGCCGACTGCCTGAGGAGGTCAATGGTTTTGTGCGGCGTTTTTTTCTTTTCTTTTCAAAACACAATTCTCTACTCCTATGCCCTAATTTTGCGTATTTTCTTGGTCTGAAAAGACTGCACATATTGCTGCAGGAAAAAAAACAACAACAACAACCCTATAAACAAACAAACAAACAAACAAAACAAAAACAAAACCCCAGACGTACACATGTACATATAAATACCAGCATAAATATCAGATGATAAACGATGGGTAAAAGCCGTACCGATCCCCTCGACATTCAAGGTCTCTCGAATTCCTGGAAGTAGCATGATAAATCAATCATAAATATCTATTAAGACACGTACTTTGTTACATTAAAATAGCAAATATACTATTAAAAGTTCTCCGACTGTGAATCCAGCCAGTCACGGAACTTGTGGCTGATGGACCGATGATATCACCATAGCGACAGTGCCATGTTTCCAACCCTGATTGGTTGTCCATCTCCCAGAGACGCTTTGTTTCGCACTGGTCCCTTTTCCCCTTTGATTGCTTTTTCATTTGGAAGCCTTCGATGGCCGGTTGAAAAGTTTTGAGAAAGCCTGAAGTTCTCTCATCGCGGTTAGTAAAACAGACCGGGCCTGACTATTTAGGTATGTGTGTGCATGTGTGTGTGCATGTGTGTGTGAGTGGGTATGTGTTAGGGTGTGTGTGTGTTGGTACTGGCTGGTCCGTCTCATACGTGGAAGCCGCTCTGTTGAATGTGCAGGAACTGCAGTCGCAGTGTCTGTATGCTGCTCACTATCCTCCTCTGGTGGCCGATCAGAGACACGCCGATCCTCCGGACATCGCTGCGAGAGGACAGACCACATGCACATTGAGTGAGGTTCAAAACTCTGCTATAAAACGTAGCGCTGTTGTGTTGATTCATTTTGCACAACAGAAGCTCTAACTGCACTTTCCACTGCAAGGCAAATTGCATCTCTGAATCAATATTAACTCACTCATTCTAATACACTATGATTTCTATAGAGACGACTCTACACTATGGCACATAATCCGCATAATCTACGACTAGCAATAATCGTATTATTTACTCATCATTTATGGAAAGAGTCTCCAGTGATTTGCAGGACAGGGGGGTTTCTCGTTTCTTGGTAACATCACATCTGCACTTTTTTTTTGTCTTATTACCTTGAAGAAGTTTGCAGCATTAAATGTAACTATAAATGGATAAAAAGTGACATGTTCGTTAATAGATTAAAAGTTGTAATATCTGCCAAATTGCTGAGGTATAAGAGGAATAATATGACCTGATTTACCTTGATTTCATTTTATATAATATACAAATCCCTGCGATTTTAACAAGGGGTGTGTAGACTCCTTTTTATTTTCTCCAATTAAAAAATCCACTCCAGGTCCAGCCTCAAGTTGAATATATTTTTTCTTATCGTAAATTTCGTTCCTTTTTCGGTTGTCACAAATCGGCAGACTGTCTTACTTACTCGATGCTCATGCTGGAGATGGAGTCCAGGGTCGTGTACCCTGCCGCTATGAAGTTGCTCTTGTACTGACTCATTTTGATGGAGTCCAGCCAGTCGCCGATGGAAATGAAGAGAGGATAGTCAGGCAGGTCGTCTGGGGATTCGGGTAAACTGTGCAAACATCAAGGACAAACACGGCGCCGTTTAAACGGAGGCGCGTGGACGTGCTCGGCGAGATCGAACTCAACGTTATACGTCAATAGGTCATGGGGAGAAAAAGACCAAGCAAAGAAAACTGCACACGGCACAGCAAATTCACCCTACTGCGTTTCTGCAAGCCGACAAATTGGTAGCTCATGCTAACATCTCCTAACTAAAAAAAAAATGGCGTGATATCGCTTCGGCAAGGGCAGAACTCCAACAGGGATCCTTGTGCACATTACCATGCAGCTCACTCAGCTCATGAAGGACTTGATAATTAGCTCGTGAGTAGAGACTATAAAGTGGGGTCATCTACTTCCATCTATAATTTATAATTATTACCACCATTCGGAGCTGTTAGTTCTGCACAAATGCTTGAATCTCAATCATGCCTACCTCTGTGAATATTACCGAGCAGACAGTACATTATTATTTGATCAAACCGACCAATCAGATCCTGCGTCAAGTCAACCCTCGTTGCTGGGAAATTCCACACAGCTTCTAAAATAACGTTCTGGTAAATGAGGTGAATATGTTAAAGGAAGATAGTACGAGACGAGCGTGTCTGTAATTATTTCACTGACTTGCAGCTACCGGCGTTTGACATTTACATATCGATGCATTCATTATCTGATGGCGACAGTGGTGGCGTGGTGGCTGGAACTCCACCTGTGTACATCCTCCACCAGCGTGAGGAGGATGCTGGGGTTGCGGATGAGCTTGTCCAGGAAGCTGAGGATGTCGTGGAAGCGAGGCCGCCTGCTACGCTCCTTCTGCCAGCAGTGTACCATCAGCTGATGCAGAGCCACGGGGCAGCCCATGGGCGCCGGAAGCCTGTAACCCTCCTCTATGGACAGGATCACCTGCAGGGAGAACACACAGTGGACATTTACACACTGCCACACACTGGCTGGAGATGGTCTTTCAATATTGCGTATAAATGATACATGTAACATGGATGGCGAAAAAAAAAACAAAACATGACGGGATTGCGGAGCCTCGTGTAGAGTCTTCGCTTATCTCCACGTGTCCTCACGTGGTTGAGGGTGAACTACTGACAAACGTGACTGGTCATTACAAACAAGGTGTTTCCAAACCAATTCGCTTCATGCCTTTGAGGAGTGGCAATCTTCTTCTTGTAGTCATGGATACTGTCACCTGCAGTACTGGAGCACTCATACACAATGGCTAATACCACACCACAGACAGTACGTAAGCTAGTAAAGTGGTTTCATCATCGTGTAACTCTTGGAGACATCATCCCAGCACTATTTATGCTGAGACCTTTAAATGGTTTTACATTATGCGCATAGATAACCAATCATTTCAAGGTGGACCAATATGGCGGCCAAGTATCATTAGCTAAGGTAGGCAGGTGGCACCTTCTGCTGTTAGATGGTCCAACATGGATGCCTGAAAGATTTGCTCTTCCCAACATTTACACAGTGCAGTTTGGCTTTACTCTGCTTTATCCGTACACTGTAATGATTTATAAAGAGTATGGGTTCCTTTTTGAGTCTGGTTCTTGTCAAGGTTTCTTTCTTGCCATCAGAGATCTAAATGCACATCTGGAGTCCTGTAAAGCTGCTTTGTGACATTGTTAGAAAACCCTTTACAACAGTAGTCACCAATCTTGTTCCTGGAGATCTACCTCCCTGAAGCCTTTAGCTCCAACCATACTCGTGCCCACCTGAGAATGGAATCCCTGTCTTAAAAAGTTCTTGATCAACTAAAACTGTTTGATACCTGGTTGGAGATGAAACCGGAAACAGGAAGGTAGACCTCATGGAAGAGGTTTGGTGACCACTGCTATACAAATACACTGAAAATGAGCTCACATCCTGATTGGACATCTCCCAGTACGGCCGTTCTCCGTAAGACATCACTTCCCACATGACGATGCCGTAGCTCCAGACGTCGCTGGCTGAGGAGAACTTCCTGTACTGGATGGCCTCCGGAGCCGTCCAACGGATGGGAATCTTCCCTCCCTTCGAATAAGAAAAAAAAAGTACAAGTATCTCCCTTCCTTCAATCTTCTACTTTCTCATCGTACACTTCGGGTCAGTTCTTGTTTCTAATCAATCAGTCCAGGTCCAAGACTGCCGAGGTTACATGTCATATAGAGTAGATCCCATTTCCACATAATTCACTACTCTCCTGAAAATCCAATACGTGCAGATTGCGTTAGCAGACCAAAGACTTTCTCTCATACAGTATTAAGACTAGATTTCACTGATTCTTGTTGCAGACACTCCATTATCTTCTCACACTATCATCCTACAGAAATGCATCTCAAAGTCCACTTATACTCTCGACACTCAACTCAGTTACGCAGCCAGGTCCTGAGCTAAACCGCATTTGTTCGGTCCAGCTGCACAGCCGCCTTTCTGACTCACGATCCAGACAAATTAGAGAAATGACAGTAAAAGACTCTTTTGGAGCCAAGACCAGCATGGAGCCAGGGATCTTCTAACCAATATTACAGAAGACGAGCGTGGTGTCGGGTTTCGGAAGCACAATCTTGAGAAACAAACCAATTACACTTCACATGAACTCGTTTTCTTTAACGAGTGTTAAGTGAGAGCTTATTTTTAAGTGATTCTGGAGACGTTAGGCTCAATAACACTGAGCTAACAAACCGTGTAGGATAGTTTATATATTCTCTCAAATGGCTAGATAGATACCGCACAAAGAACAGCAACTACAACAACAACAAAAGTTCACCAACTTTATGTAAGGAATAACACATAGCTGAGGGTGGCGTTTTACAAAAATAATGATTTAGAAATGCTTTATAACTGTACGTGATAATGCTTTCTAACTGTATCTGTTAGTAGGCTTTATAAGGTTTGTCAGAATCGATAGCAGGTGTGTGCATGTGTCTCACTGTAGTGGTGTAGGAAGCCTCTGGGTCGTCATCCAGGACCCTGGACAGGCCGAAGTCCGACACCTTACACACCAGGTTGTCATCCACCAGAATGTTCCGGGCTGCCAGGTCCCGGTGGACGTAGCCGATGTCGGACAGGTACATCATACCGGAGGCTATGCCACGCAGCATACCGACCAGCTGGATGACGGTGAAATGTCCATCGTGCTTCTGCACAGTGAGGAAGAGAGAGAGAGAGAAAGTGTGAGAGAGAGAGACAGACAGAAATCAACTGCTAAGAATGATACAGCTAGTCAGATTTATCTCTCATATCTGATGCTGATAGATCAGCGAACAAGGATCTCTGCTCCAGACTCTAAATCCGTGAATAAAAGAAACATGCTTCGTGTTTTTTTAATGCCCAAGAATCTACCGTACTAAAAACAACCCAAAAAATGGTGTAAAAAGCAAATCTACCTTCACCTCATTAAAAATGCAAGGCTTTATAAATATTCATGACATGCAAATTGAAAGCAACCCTCCCAACGCTACCCTGGTTAGGCTGTGAGGTGATGTCTTGCTGTGAATGCTGTTCTGTAAGGTCTGTCTCTACATGCATTTCTTATAGTTTACTGCCTGACAAAATAATTAAAGAAAGCAGTTATAAATAAGCCGTGTTCTGTAATTTGCATCTCAAGCTGTGTTTGAATTAACAGGAAACAAATGAGCAAGAAAATGCAATAATCAATGCAATTTCTTTTGAGTTTTTCCACTATTACTGACATTTCAGGATCAAGGAGTCCTCCAACCTACAAACCTTGTACAAAGTGCTTTACACCGTTTCTCATTCACACACCAATGGTAGCAGAGCTGCCATGCAAGGCGTTAACTTGCCATCAGGAGCAACGTGGGGTTCAGTGTCTTGCCCAAGGACACTTCGGCATGTGGAGTCATGTGTGCCGGTAATCGAACCGCCAACCCTACGGTTAGTGGACAACCTGCTCTACCACCTGAGTCACAGCCACCTCTGTGAATGACTTTAACAGGAGACACGGCAAGCCCATCACGCCTTACTCGTTAACAAAAAAAAAAATGGAAGTACTGAGGACCGACTGAGAAGTGGACGTCCACGAACAACTGACATGGTGCTAGCAAACATAATCCTCTACATATGGAGACGTTTGGGACACCCTGTATATAATATAATATATATTTTTACTTTTCAATTGTATTTTTACATTTTTAAAAAAAATTTTATCTTTATTTTATTCGTACTTTATTTCTTATGTGTATTTTGTGGCATCTTTATGGATGCTGCTGGAACACTCAAATTATCTCGTCTTATCTTATCTCAGCTTATCTCATCTCATCTTATCTCGTCTCATCCTACACAGTAAAATCCCTAGTGTTGAATTAACACCCAGAGTGTTCATTTGAGTCCAATGAACTTATATAAACACCGTAGGGTGTAAACTCAACTCTCTGCCTGTTAAATTAACACGGGCAATTTTGCTGTGTATCTTATCTGTCATGTTATGTCATCTTATCTTGTCTCATCCTATCTTATCTCATTTTATCCCATCTCATCCTATCTTATGTCATCTTATCTCCTCTCATCTTATCTCGTCTCATTTTATCTCATCTCATCCTATCTCCTCTCATCTTATCTCATCCTCTCATCTCATCCTATCTTGTCATCTTATCTCATCCCATCTTATTTTATCTCATCTCATCCTATCTTATGTCATCTTATCTCCTCTCATCTTATCTCATCCTATCTTGTCATCTTATCTCATCTTATTTTATCTCATCTCATCCTATCTTATGTCATCTTATCTCCTCCCATCTTATCTCATCCTATCTTGTCATCTTATCTCATCTCATCTTATTTTATCTTATCTCATCCTATCTTGTCATCTTATCTCATCTTATTTTATCTCATCTCATCCTATCTTGTCATCTTATCTCATCTTATTTTATCTCATCTCATCTTATCTTATGTCATCTTATCTCCTCTCATCTTATCTCATTTTATCTCATCTCATCCTGACTTATGTCATCTTATCTCCTCTCATCTTATCTCATCCTATCTTGTCATCTTATGAAATGATTACTGAGAGGTGGAACAGTTTGAACAGCGGCTTTAAACTTGTTTTAAGCTTTTGTTACCCTCAGGAAAGAGTCCAATGAGCCGTTCTCCATGTACTCCACCACGATCATCACAGGATGACCTACACACACACACACACACACACACACACAAAACAGCATTCAGTAATCTTTCAAATATATATGTTTTTTAAAAATAATCACTAAATATACAATACTGTGCAAAGTTCTTAAGCACCCAAAATTTTTTTATACATATTTTGTCTTAAATGAATTTTTTATGACTTGTGCATTATTAAATGATTATAATGTTTACATGCCAGACGGTTAAGGCTCTGGGTTACTGATTACTAAGGTTCAGGGGTTCAAGCCCTTAATACTCATGTTGTCTTTTAATAGTGGATTTAATAAAAAAAAGTACAAATGCTCCCGCCCGTGGCTGCGGCCCTTTTGTTTCTCGGCATAAAAACGGTGCGAAGAATCTCAGAAGCAAAGCCTCTGTGAGTTGTTCTCTTTGAAAACAAGCATTTTAAAGTGTGCTTTGAACTTTGAAATTGACGGTTTTCAGCACATGAATTTGCACATTACAAAATGGCTGCCGTGGGCGTTTCTAGCTTCAAATTTCCACGCGTAGGTACAATACGTATCGCAGCGCATTGTGGGATAGTGTGTGGATCAAAGCCAGTGAGACTATCTCTGAACATTTACTGGATGCATGTTGATAACGACAACCAGAAATACACATGCCATTCATGTGCATCAAACACACACACACACACACACACACGCACACACTGCTAAAGCAACAGAAAAGCTGTTACATAACAACAACTTCCCCCTCAGCTATCTCAGTGTGCGACCTGCGTGATCAGAGAGCACTTCATATGGCACAGTTCTGCTACAGTCACACTCAGCCACTATCCTGAGACCGCCTGAGCGATTACACTGATTAGCCCATTCCCCCCTGGTGTGAGGGGCATTAGCAAGAAGACAAAATGGATGAAATAAAGGATATGATAGCTTTAATGCGCAGAAACAAAAAGAGAAAGGAACTAAGACAAAAAGATGAAAGACAGTTGAAAAAAGAGAAAACTAACAGTACCTTTGGAAATATATATTTCCATAATTTAAGTTGAGGGAGCCTGTTCCCATTTTAATATTTTCATTGTCCCGATTTAATAAGGAATATTCCTTTACACTAAAATGTTTCAGCCATTAAACAGAGAACATGGGATCTGAAATCTTTGCCTTTGTATTAAACAGTATTATGAAGCTCAAAAAGTATTTAAGTAGTAAAATTCATTTGAAAGCTCCATCACACATTCTCATAAACCCTGACACACAAAGATAGATCGTCTAGGTAAGGATATGAGGATGAGGAACCCAGTGTGTGCTTCTGAGCCAGTCGAAGGTGTTGTTTTGCAGTAGCATCCTCTCATATGAGGCCTTCAGATGGCTGATTTCCTCCATGTTCACTCCTTTAGTCCAGACAGCATTGATCAGCAGCCTTTCTCTCCGTTTGGAACGAGGGGCAAACAAAGAAGTGTGAGGCCAGAACTTTCTCTTTCTCCATGGGTACAGCGGTTCAGGAAGTCTCTGGTTCTCCAGTGGGCCCTGGTGAATCCTGTTTTCTAATCGGTTCTCGAGTCCCTGCAGTGGCTTTTTGGCCTGAGCAGCCACCTCCGGGCTCAAATCTGGAGCTGCGTCACACGATGATGACTTGGTGAATAAACTGCGCACAGGCGTGCGCTGAATATCACCCTTGTTTTGTCTGTTTCTCTGGGAGAGGATCGATCTCCTTTTACGCTGCATCCGTTCTCTTCTCTTTCTGAGATGTGCAATATCGAAACGTGACAACCGATTGGTAGAGAAGCTCAAATCTTGTGTCTCTGAACTTGAGGAATCCGAGGAGTAAGGTGAGGAGCTGGTGATGTGGACGTGGATGTGTTGCGAATAGCGTGGGCGCCGACCTCGCCAATGCTCCCTCTGATGAACATTTACTTCGCTGTCCTCAGAAAGAGGCGAGGACGGATTCGTGTCTCGTCCCGGAGTTCTGGGAACCCCGCTTCCTGTGTGAGGTGATACTGACAGATAGGATGGAGAGAACGGGCTATGCGTTGCCATCCTGAGCACTGCATCTCGCGTCATCGCTGCTGTATGATGTATCTGCTCCTCTCTGTTATTCCTGCCTGGAGTTTTAGGAGTTTCCTCATAGGCAGGATAAGAGGATGGGAAAGGAGGAGGAGACAAGTGCAGCGGAGGAGAGGGGAAAAGATGGAAACCTGTGGGAGAAGGCGGAGGAGGCAGAGGAGTGGTAGGAGCCGGAGATAAAACAAGAGTTTCGGTCTCTGTTTCAAAACCTCCTCCAGGAGTACAGGGCAGTTCCACCTCGTCGGCAGCAGGCGGCGATAACCTGTGTCTAAGCTCGAGCTCGGGCTCACTTTCCGACAGGGCGCCTGTTGGTGTGGGGGGTCTGAGGTTCCCAGAATCCTCAATTAATTCATTTGTGTAACCTGAATCCTCCAGTTCTGTCTCATCTGTGAGTATTAAAAATATTAAAACGCATTAACTACAGTGAAATATTTCATAGCTCGAGACTGTAATGCAAACACATTTCAACAAACTTCTGTCTCATTGATACTGATGAAATGTTTGTGTATGTTAAATTCAGAAGAAAAAAAACGAGTTTCATGTCGTCATGGTGTTTTCGTAGTGTTAGTCGGGTGTAACGTACTCGAGGAGAACTCTCTATAAGCTGGCGATGGCGGATACTGCAGCTCCGGCTCGAGGGCTGACGAAAGCAGAGCCGGGTCAGACAGCTCGAGTTTGTTAGACAAGTGCTGTGCGACTGGATCCTGGCAGCCGTAGCTGTGCAGAAACACTTGCACTCGCAGCTCTTCCTGTGGATCAGTGCCTGCTAAAGATATAAATAAATGTAATAAATATATCACACACTGCATGTCTGACCTGAGACCTGTTGCAACGCACATATTCATATACAGTGTCATACCTAATACTGGGTATGGCGAGAGCTAAGTACAGGGTAAGCTCAATTATTATTATTATTATTATTATTATTGATTAATCTTAGGATTCTATTTAATCAAAATCATAACTGAATGATTATGTTCCGTGTAATTGAAACACGCTATAGACGTAGTGTATCAGTAAGGAACACAACCGTTGGCTCTCAGAACAAGAGAGGCGAACTTGATTCGATTTTCTCACCTAGCAGTGTGTCGTCTGGTTCGCCGTCATTGGACAGTGGAGCAGACGGAGTCAAGGGTGGGTCGAGCTCGTCCTCCCAGGAGTTCACCGAAGAACGAGCAGGTGTGCGAGATACATGTTCTTCAAGGTCTTCATCTGATGAGATCCAAATCTCCACCACCACTCTCTCCTCTTCAGGAGTTTTAGATAATGGACTTTCTCCATCATCCTCATAATCTTCCTCAGACTCCCCGCAGTCAGAGGAGTAACGGCTCTCGTCAGAGGAACTCAGGTCAGATCTTGAGGAGAGTGTGGATTCATAATCGATGATGGAGGAGGATTCTGATGACGCTATGCTAATTACCTCTGAGGAGCAATGAAACCAAATTTACTTCACGTATAACTTCTTGAACTTAACATGTAACATATTAATAACTTCATTTTTGTTCAGAGTTGCTCTCCTGTGCTAAAGCTACAGCTAATTATTCATTACTACGTTAATTACTACTACTACATTATTTACAACTCTTACTTTTATTTAAGAGATATTTTTCTTACCTTTGTCTGAGTGAGTTTCATCTTCTCTCAAAGCTGAAAGCCTCCCTTCTCTCCTTTCTTCAGTCACAGCTGAAAACCTCCCCTCTTTTCTGTCACCTTCATCTTCTGTCTCGTCGTCATCCTCCTCCTAGCAGGACAAGAAATACAAGTTGTAAGAGTTCTGTCATCAGATAACACAAAAACTCACCTCCCCTAGGTGTGTTATACCTGATCAGTGTTTGAAATATTTCGTTTCTTGCTCTCCTCTTGTTCAGAACCCAACTCCTCTACAATCCCAGAGTTTTCCTCCTTCTCTTCCTCCTGCTGTTCCTCATCCTCTTCACTGTCCAGCTCCAGAGGTCTGGCATGGCGCCGTTTCACCACAGGGACTCCCTGTTCTTTCTGGGGCTTGTCTACTGTTTCTTTCTCTGTGAGTGTGTGATCAGGTGAACAGGAGGGACCTGACTTTTTATCTGTCACAGGGTCATCACCAGATGGAGCCTTCCGTTTCACCTAAATATAATAATAATAATAATAATAATAATAATAATAGCAATATTGATACTAGAGATCATCTTAAATAGATGTACAAGCAGTACAGCCATATACACACACACACACTACCACCAACACCACAAAATGCACAGCTAAAATGATGGAGGCAGAATCCTGAGATTTTTAGATGGTTGTTGCTAAACTTTCACTGTTTCACCAAGGTTAACACCCAAACTCACTCCATTTCTTTTTCAGCACAAACTTAAGCAGATTAACCCATTTTGTCGATCATATGAACTCAAGACACAAAACTGTGGGGGTAAACCCCTACTGAAGTAATAAGAACAGATTTCTTCATCGGTGTCAATACTTCATAGTGCTGAAGACACATTGTTTTTCTACTAATCCAAGCAATGTGGTTTGGATGTTCCAAAACCCTCCAAAAATACAAAGGCCATCTTATTTTTCTTATATAGTGGTGCATGATTCATTAAAACAGAAGTGTTTACGATTGGTGGTACCTTAAATGAAGGCAATTTGAGGGCAGAGCGGAGGCCCAAACCCAGTCCTGTGCCCAGTATCGTGCCCTCTGACCCCGTACTCTCCACAATCTGCCATGGATGCGAAACTTTGAGCTTCACGGGCTCTTTCTCTGTACTTTCTCCAGATTTCACAGGAACCATCGATATCTGTAGGCATACAATGGAAAGAGGAAAATGTATCTTCACTTTTAAGACAAATACCACTGATTCAAAACATATATTTCACAAGTTGAATCAACTATAGAAGACATATTTACTAGAGGGAGGAATGTATCTACAAACTATAGAAACTTAATCAACACCTTGTGACCATTAAAAATCAAGGAATTGACAATTTTTTGTTATGAATATCAGTAATACATTATACCTTAGCTGAGTATTCCCTCTCATCCCACCACTGATCAAATGCTGCAAAGGCAACTCCTTCAACCATCCTGCGATGAATGTCTTTTTTCACTATGACCCTGAGTTCTGCAGCTACGGCAGCCATCACTCCATCCACCGTGGCCTTGTGGAGCGACTGTCTCACAGGGAAGTAGCCTGGAGGTGGCACCGAGGGGTCAAACACAGGTAGGAGTAAGGGTGGCCCTAGTGCTCTGTAGCCTGGGAAAGCAGCTGAATTAAAAGTCAGACGTGGTGCATGTCGGACTCCCTCCACAACTGGAAAGGGTGACGGGGGAGGACGAATGGCAAAAGGAGGTGGGAAAACAGTCTGGGATTTCCCCTGGGTTATTCTTGTTGGGATAGGAAGAGGCGCCGAAGGAGTCGTACACCTTGGGGGCCTGTTCACTTGTCACATGGGGAGCTTTGGTGCCAGGTAGAAAGGCAATGGAGATACAGAGAGGTTAGGAGGAGGGGAAGTGAGTCGAACTGGTACAGGGGGCAGTAAACGAGGAGAAGGTCCACACACAGGTGGCAGAACTATGGGTGGCAGGGTAGGAAAGCCTGGTGGAGGTGGAGGTAGGAGAACTGGAGGGGGAGGCACGGAGAATACGGGTGAAGAGCAGTTCCTGAGTCCAAGGTGCTGCTCTGAAGTTTCTCCTTCTCTTAGGGACAGCTTAATCTGTAAGAGACAAAAAAATATATATGCCAAGACACACTTTGAGACTCCTGGAGAATAAGGGATCAAAATAACACCATGGAATTTTCAGATTTTTCATATAGACAGTTTAATGTTTAGTACCATTCCACTTAGGGCTGTAACTGAACCTTAATAGTAATAAATATTAGTTCTTTTTACTGTAGCTGTTTGGTGAGAAGGTTGCTGAGCTGGGCGTGCCGAACAGAAGGTTGAAATAACAGGTATATTGGACAGATGCTCATTACTTGGTTGAGGTTCCATTCTTTCCTCTGCTGTGTCCGGAAAAGGACTCACGTCTTCAAAACCCAATGTAAATGAAGTTTGCTGTGTGGAGGCATCAGGGGACTGAGGAGAAGGGGGACCAGATTTGGAAGACGGTTGAGGAATTTTTGGGGGAACCCAATCTTCTGAGTTTGAATTCTCCTCATTCTCTTCTGAATCTGGACTCTGAGGGCCCAGGAGCATCTTGATACGAGAGTCCAGACTGCTTGGCACTGGTTCTGGAGTAAATGACCCAGTTGAAGGGCTTCTCTCTGGCTCAGGGGAGACACACTGTTCTGGGGTTTGTATCACAGCCGTCTCCTGCTGTTGTACTTCAGGCACATGAGGAGGAG
>JAOUWY010000045.1:14858867-14869475 GCA_025728095.1 Prietella phreatophila | reverse complement strand
ACACACACACACACACACACACACACACACACACACACACACACACACACACACACACACACACACACACACAGAGCGCACCGGCATTACGATACAGCAAGGCTCCTGCAGAGCCCTCGAGCTACATGCATGTCACTCTCTCAAACCGCGAGAGGTCTGACAGCAAGCTCGGCCCTGTTTGAGCACACTCCGAATAATTAGGCAGCGTCGGTGAGCAGCCAGTCGGAAAAAACACACATGGCTCGGTGACCCTATTAGGAGCTGAATAGGATCCCGAGGAAGCAAACGGAAAGGTGATGAGACAGATAGAGTGACACAGGGATAGGAATAGATGTGAAGGATGGCAGGAAGGTGTCTCGGTGTCACTACCTGCCGGTGATGAGCAGGAAAAGCGTGAGGATGATGAGCAGAGAGAACCCCCCAACCGCCGCGGTAACGATCACCAACACCTGGCCCTGATCAGACGCTTCCTCTGAGTCTGAGAAAGAGAGAACGTGAATGAGAACAGCGAACGAGTAACAAACGAGACAGAGCTGAAATCCTCATACCATCGTCCCCTGTGGTGAACTCCAGCTTGGAGCTGTAGCTGCTGTAGCCGGTCGCTGTGCGAGCTCGGATGTGGAACACGTAGACCGTGGATGGCTTGAGGCCCGTTACGATCGCGCTGGGAACTTTAGTGCGAGTGGACGAGTAGCTCAACTGCTCCTGTTCCTAATATAATATATACACAGAGAGCACACAAAGTACACGTTTCACACATGATTTATTCACCTGAATCCTAATGCTTATGAGACTTTTTCTTTTCTTAAGTAATCTTAGACTTATATGTCGAGAAGGACATAAGACTTTATTTAGTACTACCTTTTAGTAATGAATAGAAAATTAAAGTAAAAGTGCTAAAAAATAACGAATGAGACATTTTCGTTAAAAGGAGGCTGCACATTATTATATTCTTAATATAATAAGGGGGGGGGGATTTGGGGGGGGTGTATGTCAAGAAGGAGAGCTGACTTTAGAGCTGACTTTCGTACTAAATTCTGATAAAGGTTCAATAGGTTTTCAATTATATATCAGATAAAATAATAAACACTTTCTGGAAATAGTTTTGGTGGTCTTTAAATTTAATGCCAAATAGTAGAGAGTTGGCCAAAGTACAAATTTTTTATATATTTTTTTTATTTTTAAACTGTATATCATGAAAGAGAAAAATTATATTATTATTATTTTTTATATTTCTTTTTACTTTTAATAAGTGGAGAATTGACCGTAGTTAAATTTTTTAATTTTTTGTTTGTTGTTTAGTTTTTAGTTTTAGACGTAGAGATCTGACCTTAGTACTATTATTTCTAATATACATATTTTACATTTAAAAAAAATGTATGTAAGAAGAGAAGAATTTTACCTTTTTTTTCTTCAAATTTTTTAAAAGTTTTTTTTTAGACTGCATATCTATAACAAGAGAGCTGACCTTAGTACTGTTTTCTAATTATTATTATTATTATTATTATTAATGCATGTCAAGAAGATGAAAGCTGAGTTCCAATTTCCAGTTTAAATGACCTTTAGGAATTTGGGAAAGGGGAAGGAGGATCGGATGCAGATCGATGGGGAAAATGTGGAACGTATGGCTTAGGGATAACAAGACAAGGTTAAAAAGATAAATAATGATTTTTATGTCAATAAAAGTATCTTTTTTTTAAAGTTTCATTTTTATTGAACACTTCTGATGAACATTTCAATAAAAGTTTCTTTTCAGCGTTGGAATGAAGAGATGTACGATTTTAACTGCGATGAGTTTTAGATTAGAGCAGAAGTGTGAAACACTTTAATTAGTAGAGCCTTACAAGCCGCTTCAATTAACATCTAGACAAATCAGACAAGCAGTTACATCCACAGGAAGACCTCGACTAAAAATATACAAGAGAGATAGATATGGGACATGGATTGATTTAGGAGAACAGCTGACACTCTGACTCCGTGGTGCTGGGTACCTTCTCGTAGTATTTGATCTCGTAGTCGAGGATGGCTGCATGGGGCTGTTCAGCCTCCTGCCAGGAGAGGGCGATGGTGCTCTGAGTGACCCAGTCCTTCTTCACTGCTGCTACCAAAGATGGACCTGCGAGGAAGAGGACAACATAGCATTCAGGCTCTGCTTGATGAGACTTTAACCATGTGCGTTTACACTCAGATTTCGACATTAGCCCGATGAAAATCTAGTATGTACAGTTCCCTCCGAAACTATTGGAACGACCAATTCATTTGTTGGTTGTGCCGTACACCAAAAACATTTGGGTTTGAGATCAAAACACGGATATGAGAAGAGAGTTTAGGAGTTCTTGCTTTTATTTCCTGGGATTTATATCTAGATGTGTTCAACAACATAAAACATAGAACCTTGATTTTCCCTCTTTTCTCAGCTTCGAAATGGCTTGCTTTTCTCCCATAGACAGCTCTCTGGTCTTTACGTCAGTGTATCCTTTTAACAACAAATGCAAGTCTTCACAGGTGAAACTGAAGGATAAAACCAAGAGTAGATGTTCAGATCTATTTAATGTTTAAACAACTGATCTAACAGTCACACGTTCCATTACTTTTGCTCGCCTAAAAATCGGGTGATACAAAATGTGCTGGTCTATGTCATTTGACACATCCACATACAATATGTAAATAAAATCTGAAATCCTAAACTCTCTTCTCAAATCAATCTTTTGACCTCGAAACCAAATGTCTTCAATCTACAGCAAAAAATATATAAAAACATTAATTGGCCTTGCCGTTCCAATAGTTTCGAAGGGGAATAAATCAGCCTTATACTATTTGACCAACTTCTTGTTGCTCTTGTTCCTCAGTTCCAGCTGCATAAAGAAGATGACGACTACATAATGTATAAATATATAGCATGTCGCGTCACAGATATGAGACAAAATCTGACTATGACGCAGCATACTGTGAAGGATTAGAGGAAAAAACAATGACTACATATTGAAATCTGTTGTGTTTTGTTGTTGTCAACTGTCAGGTCTACTTGTTTGTTTATAGAAGTTAGTGAGGACCACCCAATTGTTATATAGGCGCTGATAAACAAAAAACAGAATTCAAGTAGGATGTACTTTCTTTTTCCCATGACTGTAGGTCTCTTTAGTGTGGCTTAAAGAGATTTAAAAGATTTCTATGCATCTGTCTTATATAACATCAGGAGAAGGTGCGTCACACACCTCCTGAGGTAGTTCAAATGATCCGATTGCAATCTGGACACACTTCAAGCTCTGAGAACCGCTGTCCGGGAATAATCCGATCCTCAAGACATATAATAGGAGGACGTGATAAGGAGCGTGTACTGTGGAAAGACTGTATATGGAGCTCAATAACGACACGATGGTGGATAATGAACACAAAAAGCAGGAAACCAGGAATTTGAGGAACCTTTTCACACTTCCTACATTAGAGTAATGACGTCCAACTCGTTCTTTTGAACATAAGGAATGAATCTGTCGAACCGTTCCACATGAACGTCTGAATCCAATGTTAGCATTATTGGTCCATGAATTCTGGTATAGTCCTAACAGTCTAACCATTTAACCTCATCATCCATCCATCCATCTTCTACCGCTTATTCTTTCTTCAGGGTCACGGGGAACCTGGAGCCCATCCCAGGAAGCATCGGGCACGAGGCGGTTTACACCCTGGACAGGGTGCCAGTGCATCTCACATACACACTCACACACCCATTCATACACTACAGACAATTTAGACACAACCTACCATGCATGTCTTTGGGAGGAAACCGGAGTACCCAGAGGAAACCCCCGCAGAACACGCAAACTCGGCACACACATGGCCCCGGCGGGAATCGAACCCCGGACCATGGAGGTGTGAGGCGAACGTGCTAACCACTAAGCCACCGTGCGCCTAACCTCATCATTTGAACACCAATATTCTAAGATATTACGAAACCCCATGATGACTTTTCGTTGTTGTACGTACACGCCAGTTTCTTTGGTGGCTCTGTGCATTGAGCCCTGACTAGCAAATAAAAACAAAAGAAGGAAATGAACCACACTGAGCCGATTTTTTATGCACGCAGGTTAAACTGAAAAGTGACCAAATTACTTCAATCCACGGATGAACCGAACGCCATCGTCGGCGTCCATGTTGGACAAAAGGAACCGAAAAGCTGAAAATCTACTAGTGAACATATGCGCATCACTTCCCCATTCCCGGATAGCAAGGTGACAGTGATTCGATGTTGAAATTCCATCAGAATCATCGTTTAGGTTGAGGTTGAATATTCAGTGTTAAACGATATTGAAGCAGTGTTGATAATTCGTTACTTTTCAGTGTTTGTTGGCCAGCTTCATTTCCCCACCGGTAGGACTTAGATTTAACGTCAGTCCATCTTATTGTTTTAAGTCACTTTGTTATCCAGTTGATCGTAATCTGTACATAAGTTGTATTTTGATCCGATGCTCAATAAGCAAATATTGATTTGATGTCCATCTTGATCTTTTGGTCATAGTTGAAATAACATTATTTCATGGTGCAAACCTGAAGAACAATCTATGTGAAATCTCAATATTGATTCAATGATAGTTTCGTCGATGCATTAACATTGATTCAGTGTTGATTCAGTGTTGATTCAGTATCGACTTGGTGTTGATTCAGTATCGATTCGGTGTTGATTCAGTATTGATTCAGTGTTGATTCTGTCTCGTTCATCAACCCCATAAACCACTGAGACTTTTGTCTAGTAATAGCATAGTCTGTTGCTACAGAAATTAAGCTAACTATGGTATAGTAGCTTACAACCAATATATTATCATAATTCATAAAAAATAAATACACATTTAACTTATTTTAATATGAAAAATATCACATCAACACCCTTGTATGATACGTGATACATATCACAAGATACAATTTAGCCGATAGTAATTGTATATACTGTATTGGAAGTGCTGTGCGCTCGGCAAACCGAATCACATTTGGAGCAAGTCAAAACATTTTAGGAGTGTATTTTGTACACTCTTATAATAACACACTTCTTGCAGCAACGGCGAAAAGGTTTGAAGCGTGAAATTGTGCTTTGTGGAGTTTCAAAAGCCGTGTAAACATTAACATCAACTTCCTCCATGTTCACTCCAACATCGCCTTAAAGTTTCATATTAATGCAGTGTTGTGTATTACAGCCAAGAAAAAGTTCAATACACACACACACATAGAGGATTACTGAAATTTAAGGCCAGTGTTGATCTATAAGCACACGCTACATCAGCTCCAGCATGGGACTTGAGTAAATGTAGCTTCCCGCCCACGGGCCGGGGCTGAGCGCATCTCTAACCGAATCGTGCAGCAGATTAAACTGGTGCTGAATGGCATTAGCACGGCCTGATCACATTTCTCTCAGGTAAATATTCACTCCGGAGACCAGCGGCGACCGCCTGCCTCGCTAATCACCTCATCACCTCATCATCTAATCACTGCCTCTGTCATCCTCATCAATCTCATACTGTTACATCATCACAGAGTGGACACAGAGCGCGAGAGAGCGAGAGAGAGAGAGAGAAACAGACAAGAAAGAGTGACAAAGCAAAGACACACTTTCTCAAATACAGTAAGATCCATAAATATTTGGACACTGACAGTGATTGTTTGTTACTTTAATAGAAGTTACAAGTAAATAACGAGTATGATCTTTAGATCCAGTCTAGAAATTACAGCACTTTTTTTCTTATAATATAGTCGCCCCCTTTTTAAGGGACCAAAAGTCGGTCTGTTTAGATTTTTCAGCCATATGATGGCTCACGTCTCTGGCAATGACGGCTCTTTGGACTTCTTATTGAGAGTTAACAGAAACAGATTCCAAATGCAAATGAAACACATCAACTCTACACCATATATCTGCTTACTAACGGGCGAATGACACACACGTGGACGAGGAAGAGCTGAGCAGACTGTCCAATTACTTTTGGTTCCTTAAAAAGGGGGGCGAGATCACATATTTTTAAAAAAAAAGGTGCTGCAATCCCTAAAATGAATGTAAATGATCTCAAATGAAAGCTGACAGTCTGCACTCTGAGCTCATATTCATAATTTTATTTCAACTCCTAGAATAACAAAATGAGAGAGAGCGAGAGAGAGAGAGAGAGAGAGACAAAAGGACAGAAAGAGGCGCGAGAGAGAGAGAGAGAGACATGGAGATTGAGATCAAACAGACAAAAAGACAGAGAGAGAGAGAGAGGCATGGGATTGAGGCAAAAGAGACGAAAAGACAGAGAGGCAAGAAAGCGAGAGAGAGAGAGAGAGAGAGAGAGAGGTATAGATATAGCCTGACAAAGAAAGAGAGCGAGAAAAAGACAAACAGACAGTCAGAGAAAGAGAGTGAGCGATAAACAGAGAGAAAGGGAGGGAGGAGAGTGAGAAGCAGAATTGGGGCTATGGGGAAATGTGTAAAGGGTAAAAAGGAAAGAATTAAAAATAGGATGATAAATGAAAGATGGAGGGAGTGACAGAAAGAGAGAGAGCGACAGAGAGAAAAGAAAGAGACACATCTGTCCTGCTGCTTCTGCTCCCTGCAGCATCAATGAAATTGATTTGGAGAGGGTGATTGAATGGAGCTGTGAGAAAGTAAGACACCATAAAATACAAAAAAAAAGTCTTGCTCTTCACACACCCACCCACACACACACACACACACACCCACACACACACACACACACACACACACACACAGCCTACACTTTGGCCTCTAAGCTAAGTGATAGTAGCCAGCTAACTATCAAGCTCGCTAGCTATTAATCTATTTAAGGTTACTCTAATAACTCACTGGTTTAGCTCAAGGTGAAATGCTGAAACTATTAGCTAGCTGTTTCTGTTTAGCTAACACACTTCAATCACAGCTCCTCACGCGAGTGCCGTTGAAATAGTATTTTTGTGTATGTATTCCACGACATAAAATACATCAGCGATACCCCACTCATGATTTCGTTAAGCTTTCAAGTGTATTGAAAAACACGGTTGCTAACAAGTGGCTAAATGGGACTACAGGAAAACCCATCTACTACATCCCTTTCTTCTTCTGGCTAGGGTGTCAACACAAGGTTGTGACATTTGCCACACTGATTGGGGAGGATCTAAGGAATATTCCGACCAAATTTGGGCCAAGTGCTGCCAATGCTCTAGCGCCACCATTGGGTCAAAACTGGGCTTAATTCAGAAGTATGTTTATGTTCATATGTCCAAAGTTTAAAAGCAGTGACTGGGTGCTTGGCCCCCGAAAATGCTGCTCGCAGCTTTAATAATTATGATGATGATGATGATGATTATTATTATCAATATTACTGTGTGTAAAGGTGCACTCTATAAATCTTTCATAGCTAAAACTTAAGATCATCTTTGTTAAGACCTATGGGATTTAGCTTGAATGTGCGAGCTCCTCCACATCTTTCTACTGTACAAAGAAAAAAAAAGGATATAGCTAATAATTTATTGGAGGCTGCAGGTAAGTGTGGTACATCACGCCTTGACTCCGCCGGGCATGTGTGAAGAAGGAAGCTCACATTTACACAGAAATATCTCCCACTCGGAGCTGCTGTGGGCCAGACTGTGCCTTCATAAATAATGAAGTGTCCTCGTGTCTCGTTTGCTAGGGTACAGACCGGCTGAGAATGGGAGTGCATACCCAAGCAGAGAAATCTCGTTTCAGACGACTCAGTGCTTACTTGGTGCTGCTGTTCGGTTAGGAAGGAAATCCTACAGGTCAGGGTGATTAATTAAGACTTTCTTTTGGAATGTTATGACTCACTGAACCCAACCAATGACATGAACACATGCTGTTTACCTGCCTGCAAAGACATCGTCAGAGATTTCGGAGGACAATAGCTAAAGCTCAGCTAACTTTGTAAAAGATGTACTTCTAGCATATGAACAAGGCTGCGTTTCATGGCTTGTTCTACTTGATTTTAGTGCTGCATTCGACACCATAGATCATACCATACTCTTAGATAGAATCCCAAACTACATTGGTATACAGGGACAGGCATTAACATGGTTTAAATCCTACCTGTCTGACTGCTACCATTTTGTTTGTTTAAATGATGCACTTTCTAACGTAACGGCAGTAAAGTACGGTGTGCCTCAAGGACCGGTGTTAGGCCCCCTGCTGTTCTCGCTATGCACGCTGCTCCTTGTAAATATTATTAGAAAACACAGGATTAATTTCCACTGCTATGCTGAAGATACTCAGCTATATATTTCTACAAAAGCAGATGAAATGTCGAAATTTCCCACATTAATAGAATGTGTTAAAGATATTAAAGATATTAAAGTTTTGGTGCGATCTCTTGGGACTGTGGTTGCGGTGACAGTTTTGGACTACATTTGCACAAACAGACTTCGCACCCGGGTCTCCATCGGTGGACAATTCATGATTCAGCAGAATAGACGTGAATCACGTCTCAAACTCGTGTAGCACATGGTTACGAGATTTATTTATCATCGCACTCTCCGGTGTCACCCAGATGAGGACGGGTTCCCTTTTTGAGTCTCTCAAGGTTTCTTCCTCGTATCATCTCAGGGAGTTTTTCCTCGCCGCTGTCGCCTCTGGCTTTCTCATTACGGATAAATTGATCGATTTAAAACTTAGATTTAAATCGATATATGTCTGTAAAGCTGCTTTGTGACAATATCCATTGTGAAAAGTGCTATACAAATAAAACGGAATTGAATTGAAGTGAACAAGCTGGATGTTGCTGCTTTATATTATTTGTTTTATTCTCCCATTTGGTCTTGGGCAACGCCAGTGTTAGGGAATCAGAGATTTTCTAGACATGACTGAAAAAATAAAAAGTCTTTTTCCTCAAGAAATATTTGCCAACCTTGGATGTGTGCCTAACCCGAACGGCGCACCTTAAGCAACCCGACTCTGGATACGAGTACGTTTCCTCGCGTAAATTTCTGTATTTATGTCACCAATTCTCAATACAGCCTGCATATGCATGGTTTGTGTTATTCGGTGTTATTCAGTGAGGGAAGCCGTTATTAAAAACAAAGTCTGAATAGGGATCTTCAGTTGCATTTCACTGACAGCTGTGGGAAAGTGACGAGAACATTATATTACAAATATTACAAAACATGCTAGAACGTATAAATCTCTTAGACCACCACCTTTTTTTTTTCTCCCAGCAGTCGAAAATGTGACAGCGAAAAGTTTAGTGTGAGTTGGTATGCAGCAGAGCGCCTGAGCTCGTGTCAAAGTGTCAGAAGTGCAACCAGCTGAGCTGAAATTACAGCGCGAGTGCGACAATCACATCGAGTAAACAAGGTGTTGGCCCAGCACGGGGCTATCGGCAGGTAATCGGGCAAGGCTGGCATCACACGCTTCCCTAGAACATGTATACACACACACACACACACACACACACATATATATATATATATATATACACATGCTGGCACTCGTGCACCTTCATCAAGGCGAAACAAGGAGGAACGAGGAGCTAATGGAAAGTCATTACGTCGGATTTGACCCGCATTTGAATTTTAATTAGCTAGCCCACTCCCCTAAAGTGCTCTCGCATCGACTCCTTCAAAGAAATCAATTCTGAGTCTTTTACAGATGCTCCGACGAGGTTCGGCCCATCATCCGCAATCATGCCGCACTGAGCGAAGCGATCAGCAATGCCAGAGAGGGGATAATTAGATGTTCCTAGAGTTTTTGGTTTTTTTTTGAAGAGTACATTTACGGTGCACTTTTAAAACAGGGACCATGGTGAAATGACTGTCAAGGGAGATGCAATCTTGGTTCATGTACCAGGAGGTATATAACACACACACACACACACACACAGACATAGCCGTACCTCGGTTTCACCTCTGCTGTTATGTAGAGGACATCCAGAACTCTTTATACCCTGCTTTCAAAGTTTCTTCGCAACACGCCGTCTCCCTGTTCACTCCCTCCACTCTACAATAACTTTCCTCCCCCTTTTTGTCCATCCGAACGTCTCGGGTAAATGCACGCTACGTTCTGTCTCACCTTGCTCGACTTGTCGGCGGAGCGGTGCTTTAAAATGGCCGTGCATGTTTGAGAGCTGAATCTGAGATTGCTCAGGCCAGGCGATGGAAAGGATTCTCGCTGCCTCCACTCGGCTGAGCATTTATAGTAAAGGTCATATACAATACGTTTTCAAAACAAAACAAAACAAAAAACAGTTGGAGTTCATCGTTGTCATGACCCTCTGCGTCTCTCTTTATCCCTCTGAACTGAACAGGTTGTGTTTTTGCTACTGTGTCTGACACAGGAATAACACACTTGGGGCCGTTAAGTTGTAAGAAAATAAATCAACAGCAGGGTGGTGTGATGCGGCTCGACGCAAAGTGAGCCTTTTATTCCTCTTATACCACAGTGGTTTTTATTTCGTAATAAACAAGAAAATAGTGAAGGGGTGGGACTATCCTGCTGTAAAGTGAAGGGGCGGGACTATCCTGCTGTAAAGTGATTGGGAGGGACTATCCTGCTGTAAAGTGAATGGGAGGGACTATCCTGCTGTAAAGTGAAGGGGCGGGACTATCCTGCTGTAAAGTGATTGGGAGGGACTATCCTGCTGTAAA
>JAOUWY010000045.1:14743087-14753816 GCA_025728095.1 Prietella phreatophila | reverse complement strand
TTCAGTGTCTTGCCCAAGGACACTTCGGCATGTGGAGTCACCCGGGCCAGGAATCGAACCGCCAACCCTACGATTAAAGGACAACCCGCGCTGCCACACGTTATCGTTGACCAATAGCACGCCTGATTTGGCTGCAATATCCTCTGATGGGGCAACAGTAAGTAATTTTACAGCCTTGCCCTAGACAATTTTGGTTCTTTAGGGTCTCTGGGCAATGCAGATCCAAACATGTAAACACTAATCTTAAGCAGTCTGCAGGTAAGAGCTTTTTCCTGAAATGATTAGAAACAATTCCATAAAAAGGGGTTATTCAGGAAGCTGGATTACATTAAACTTTGTTGTTTGTTTGTTTGTTTGCCAGTTGGCTATTGCTAGAAACCAACCAAACCAACCTTTGAATTAAAAGTACTTTTCCCTGTGTTTGCTCGTTCTAAACACCTAGCTAAAACTACAATGGTAAGCCATGTCAAATTACATAACTGCACCAAAATAGAGGTTTCCTTATCAAATTTCTACTTAAGTAAGTGAGAGAGAGAGATCAAGAGAGAAACTCACCAAGACAGAGGCCGTCAATCTCTTCATAGCCAACGCTGCACACACACCTGCCCAGTGGGACGAGCCAGTCCCCGTCGGCGCTGCAGTACAGTCGTGGGATGTCTCGCTCTTCAGCGTTCAACACACAGGCTCCCCTCACCTCCACCAGAGCTGACGAGTGGATACGTGGTACCGTGTCGGGGAAGGCTGCCAGGTTCCTCAGCGTGGACGGACACTTCTTGTAGTAGACGCGCACTGAGAGCAGGGCGATGCACGCGCCCACGTCCTGGAAGGCTAGGTAGAAGCCTTTGGTGCGCACAGGCCCTAGCTCGCGCACCTCCGTGTTCAACCGGAGAACTCGTTCGCCTACGTCAGTCTGCGTAAAACTTTCATCAGCCGCAATCGTGTCTATCTTGGCGTAGTCGGAGGGATGGAAGTGGCTGTGAGGCTCGTCCGTCTCCAGGTAGTGCAGGTTGAAGGTCTCTTTGCATGTACCTGATACCCACGGGATGCTGTTGCAGTCACGCAGCGTGAAGCGCAGCTCGATGTAGATCCTCTGTGCCTCCTGCCGCGCGATCCAGCTCGAGCGCAGCCAGTTGTTTTGGTTTGGCTCCATTACGTGGCACACCTGGAAGGTGTGGATGGGCCGGTTCTGCTCATCCATCTCTGTGATGGCGTCCCACTGCAGGAGAAGGCAGAGAAGGGGTGAGGAAAGAGGAATGAAGAGATGTAAAAAGCAAAGATGAGCGATATCTGGAGATAAATCGAGATGAAGATTAAGGTTGAGATGAAAGAAGTCCAACCTGATAAAGAGTGGGACTATGCATCGATCAAGTGAATGAATCACTTGTATATCGGTAAAGCCACATGGGTTTGTTCTCGGCAAGAACACCTTAGGAACATCCATCACTTGCAATAAATGGGTTGATTTTTTGGCTCATCCAGCCAGCTGCAGCATTAGCAGCTAGTATGTGTGTATATATACACACACACACACTATGTCCATATGACGCATACATCCACTTATCAAGTTCTTGACAAACACCTGTCTTCCATTGATAGCATCATCATATTGATATAGATACCATATTGATAACATCACTGAGTGCTGCTAGGTCTATTTCTCTTTTAATCATAAAGAACCATTTGTTTTGCTAGCAGGCTAATCCTTTGGACCCAATCGTGAGACAGAAGGCTTTAGATGTGGCATTATATCCTTGGTGCATTAGCACCAATGTGAAAATTGAATATTTTTTTGTTGGTATGTTGGTGATATATAGTATTACATTTATTTTATTTATTTTTTTTGCATTGGTGTCAGCAGTTGGACAAGGTAATAGATAACAAAAAGCCAGTCAGTATATGAATATATCACAAGAACAAAGCAGAGCATGGCTTTGTTCCTGCCTGAAATAGGACTACTCTTCAAGAGGAACGGCCAGCTGTCACAGCTGGGCTTCTGGGAAAATACAGTGCTGGACGGCGGGCTTATTTAGCACCTTGAAAGAATATCCATAAACGGATGGCGAGAGAAAGAGTAAAAGACATCTTGCAGTCCTCGAATAGTCTGAGAATTTGATTAGACACAGACCGGTCACTTTATTAGGAATACTGTGGAAGTTCCACAAGACAAGACTGAAACAAGCTAGTTCCTGTTATCGCTATGGCTAACGTTATAGCAGCTACAAACTATTGTCTTGTTACCTCTCTTTTTAATTCTCTCAAAGCTAATAAGACAAAACGGGGAAAAAAGCAGCTTGTCAACGTTACAGAGAAACAAGAAAGCCATCTGTCGTGATGTCTTTCGAGTAAAGGAATAAAGCACTGGCACTGGATACTCCGTCAAAATATGCAGAAGAACATTTCCTCAGAGAAATCCTCACCGTGTCATTACTGCGCACATTACTGGTGAAGAAGTCTGGCAAGAGCTAGATTATACGTTTAAACCGACTTTCTAGGGTGGGGAATGTTTTTGTTTTGTTTTTTTTTTTAACAGTAAACATCTTGTTTTCCAGCCACTCTGTTTGTCTCCTCTTTCCTAAAGCAGCTTCCCCTCATCTGAAACACGCTGTCGTAATTTCGAACATAATTCTCTTGCAAAATTAAACCATCGTCTGGTTCTCAAGCTGCCGCAAAGACGAGATTTAGTCACCTAAAAATACAGCCTACGCCATATTTCAATCATTTAGCCTACTCTCTGCATGTCTCTCTCACTCGGTATGTCTGTCTCTGCCTTTCTCTCTCGTCTTGTAATTAATTACCAGGATGCACTTCATTAGCACAAGGCCTTCTTCTCATTCGCTTCCATTATTGAGATAATAAGCTAAGGTCTGCTAATAGCCACTCAATCAAAACAAAAGGGGTAGAAAAAAAAAAGAAAAAAGATCTGTACTCTTCATGCTCCTCGACAGCTGTTAAAATGAAGACTTTGTTTAACCTCATGTTAATGAGAGAGTAAATTCAGGTCAGTAAATATGTTAATGTGCTTGCATGCCTGTTTGTAGCATTACTGACGAATGATGAATCTACCTTAAATTATTGCTTTTTTTTTTTTTTTTTTTTTAACACGTCCAGCAAATTCTGGTTGTAGTCACCAATGGAACAAAATGCATGCACATTCCCAAACTGATCATGTATTTAACACGCTGAATCCAATTGAACTCCTATCCAAAATGCAAAAACTGGTCGGATAGACAGGTTTCATTCTTAAGTACAATTCAGTCAGGGTACGTTTTTCAGACATACGTCTGTTCAGACCTCTGAAGTAATTATGGTCGTTTTGCATGGTATAAGCATAACTAAATACCATGTTTACTACAGTATGTATTAGGGCTGTCTTGAGACGTTTTCTGTATTGGCTTATTGGCATTTGTACTTGGACTTGAGCCTTGGGCATTGGTCTCGCTATATATGGTCTAGTTCTCGACCGAGAATTTGTAAAAAAAAAAAATTCCAGTTACTGCACCCTGTCCAGGGTGTACCCCGCCTTGTGCCCGATGATTCCTGGGATAGGCTCCAGGTTCCCCGCGACCCTGAAGAAGGAATAAGCGGTTGAAGCTGGATGGATTAATGGATGGATAAATTACAGTTACTGGCACCCTGTCCAGGGTGTACCCCGCCTTGTGCCCGATGCTCCCTGGGACAGGCTCCAGGTTCCCCACGACCCTGAAGAAGGAATAAGCGGTAGAAGATGGATGGATGGAATAAATTCCAGTTGTCTTTTGACATGCACCAAGTTTGACAAGAAGTCCTCCATCTTCTAGTAAACAGCCTAATCATTGGTGAAATGCATGAATTACGGATTTGAAGGTTTTTGCTCTCCATCTTGACTCGGTCTCACTTTCAATTGGACTTGATCTTGACTTGTCCTCGCCCCCCTCGATACTCGGTCTTGACTCGATCTCGGCTAGTACTGCTCTTGAACTTGACAATAGTGCTCTTGACTACATCCCTATTATGTTTGCCTCATTTTACTGCAAATTGATTGTGCATCGCATGACCATAATATGCATGTAATCTGTAACTGTACTAGTTATTCGCTAACATCAAATATCATGTCGTTTATCTTTTTGCATTTAAAACTCAGCCGGTACTTGGTTCCCATTTGATTCCAGTTTGGTTTTGGCAGTAGATAAGATGTACCTTTATCGATCCATAGGGGAAATTAAAAAATAAACAACACAAAAGAGCTTTCTGGAGTGTCTCTATGGTGAATAAAAAAACCATGAAACCACTTTTCCCAAAGGATATAAATGGAATCTTTACCAAAAATGTCAATTTGCACAGAATATACAGTATACTACCTTATATATTACCTGCGAGTATTTCTACTCGTCATTTTGAAGACGGTAAAAGATTTGCACAGTTTGTAAAATTCACAGAGATACAGCAGTAATAATTACAAATAATTACCCCCATCTCCTCATGTAAAACTAATCCAGTCTGAATAGGACTTTAGTCTTATCTTAATTACGATCCAGATGTCTTCGAAACCTGTCTACATTTTATTGTTCTGCGGTTTAAACTCGGCCAAATGTGGCTTTGGTAGTGGACAGTAGAAAAGAAGGAGTGGTTCCCAGAGGATCTCGATATTGAATAAAAAAAGCACAAAACCTCTTTTCACACAGGATATAATGGAATCTTTACCAACATGTCAGTTCAGACAGGATATGTATTACCTGGGGTTATTTCTCCAGGTCCTTTTATACTAGTAAAAATTCAGCTCGGTCTTTCCAGACACGTGCACTTACGTCAAAAATCCCAGAGATACGCCGGTAATAATTACATTACCCCACCTCCATGTGTAAAACTAATCCAGTGTGAATAGGACTTTATTCTAAGCTTATTTACATCTATACCTGAGCCCCTTTCAAAGGAATAGGCCAGATTCTATCTTCACCCTCATCTCGCCTTTTTTCCCTTTGCACCGTCTTATGTCCTGACATTATTCAAGAAGAACAGAGAGCACAGCGAGAGCGTGTAGCAGCGGCGCACTCTAAATCTCATCCTGGAGGGCTCTAGGATGTATCACCGGGCTTTGCAGCAGGGATAAGATATCAGAGAACAGCTTAAGACAGGACACCCACTGATAAAAATGGCTGTGATGGATGAACCCGAAATCACTTGCTACACATCACATTATGTTGGCTGGAGTTCAGAGATTGGGATACAGATGCAACTGAGATCTACCAGAGAAGAGACGTTGAGGAACGGACGCACATGCCAACGTCAGATATGAAAGCTTTCGGGACTTTTCGATATGTATTTCACTGAGACGATGATAGACATTATTTATACTTTGCATACAAATGTCTGTCACTTTTTTGGGCTGAGGACCCATTAGTATGTGTGCAAAAAAAAAACCCACTCCATTATATGTTCACTAGGGTGGAATGGACACGTTATATAGTTCAGAAGTTTAGCATACCATTTTATTGGCTCAGTTTAACATTTAAAAATATTGTTCCTGCTTTTATTCAGTATTCAACTAAGAAAAACGTCGAGTCCTTGATATGGTATCAGTCAGATAATTTCCCATCACAGGAAAGCCTTCAGGACAGACGATGTTGACCTTGCAGGTTTCTCTATAGCATTGAAAGCTGCATTTATTTATTGTTTTTGTTTGCTTGTTCGTTCAAGACAGAAGAAAAGAAAAAAAAAAGATAACTTGTATAATGTTATAATTATTATAATTAGAATGTTTCAATTACAATCGAAAGCTATGAATTTTTCGGATGAATATGAATGAAGTCTTAAAAAAAAATACAATACAAATATTAACTCCACCCTAAACCTTAACCTGTGTACATTTTTTATTTGTTATAGTTACTAAAGTGTGTGAGACTCGTCGGTGAAATTCGAGGCAATCGTCCACTTGGCAATTTGTATGAATTTGATCGAGTGAAAATGATGTGGTTGGAATTGTTACGTGAATAAAGTCATAAAAAATCCAATAAAAAACGTGAACTCTGCGCCTAACCCTCAGCTTAATGTCTGTACCTTTTTATTTAAAATGAGTTGTGCAGTCTGTTACAAATTTGCAAGTTTGGGACAAACTTTACTTTTATTACCAGGAGAGGGAATTCAGATTATAATAAGGTATTATTCAAGAAAGAACAAACAACTGGTCAAAAATGGATGATACGTTATTGGTTTCTTCCTTGATTGTGTTCACCTGTACTGTGTTAGCTCATTCATGGGGCTGTGACTCAGGTGGTAGAGTGGGTTGTCCAATAATCGTAGGTTTGGCGGTTCAATTCCCGGCCCACGTGACTCCACATGCCAAAGTGTCCTTGGGGGCAAGACACTGAACAACAAGTTGCTCCCAATGGCAAGCTAGCACCTTGCATGGCAGCTCTGCTACCATTGGTGTGTATGTGAATGTGTGAATGAGAACCTTTATAGAACCGCTAAGTATAAAAGATGCAGACAGTTTAGTAGTGTCATGTAGTCTTATCATGCAATTTGTTTTGTTACATCCAAGCATTGTATTGATCCTTGTACTGTACTCTGAATATGATTTCTGGATTGCTCGCAATAAATATTATGCAGAGTTGCTGCATTGTGTCATGCTTCAACTCACAGAACATTACATTAATGAGCAAATATGAAGATATTCATGACATACTGAATATTACACACACACAAAAAAAAGCAGTTAATTGCTAATATTCCAACACTTCAGTTTAATTGGAAAGTTTTCCACCTAAAACTACTTGAAATTCTATCGAAAATAAAAACCCCTTGGGTGACTGGTTTAATATTTAATATTAAGATTCAGAGCTCAACAATGACTAGAGACGATATAAGTTCTAGTTTGGGACGGCTAGAGAAACACGAGAACGTTGAGGAAAATGCTCAGATGCAATTTATCGCAATATGATCATCAAAATCATGTGTCCCAACCCTTTAGACTTTTAAATATATTAAATAAGGATGTGAAATCATAAAAGTTTGATCGCAACCTCATACTCGGAAACACCTCCCGTATGTATAGAGGTTTAATATGGATGAAAGCCTGCGTGAACATAAAATATAAACGACCGTTTATCAAACGATCTCGTCACCGATTTCCACTCACCCTTTACAACCCTGTGAATAGACTAGCCATCTACTTGAACTTGTGTTGCAACCCCTCTGGGTAACAATGAGACTGAACGGGCAATTCCGCCCTCGAACACTCGAACACCGTGTCTACACAATCGCTCGATACACTCACAACGCCTATTATTTCACTATAGATCTGTGTTTGCCAGGCCTGGCCAAGGGCGCGAATCTTCAATGCTATGATTTTCCTTTCCACTCCGAGAGTATACGCGTCTCTGAGGAACGGTTTAACAGACATTAAAAGACAAGGTTCACAATCAGGATGTCGCATCGGTCGCGCATCTAGGGAAAAATAAAATACAATTAAGGTCGGGTGAAATGAATTATTGTGTAATTATTAAACACACATTAACCTTGGGTAATGAGAGAGCTTTGCAAAAGAGATACGGACACTGTCCTTTTGACTCAATAATTGATTAATTGACTTCTCTGTTCTTCAGGGTGACATCTGTGAAATAATTAGTCTGCTTTGAAGAGATTAGACAATGACAGTTAACGCTGTCTGGACCAACATTGTGGGGTAACGAGGTTCATCCATACAACATACACACTCTTTATTGCGATGGTCATCTCAACCATTTTCACTATATCTAATAGAGCTGCGTTTCACAGTATTTGAATACACCAACAAAAACGCAGTGCCCTCCATTAATACTGGCACCCTTGGTAAATATAAGCAAAGAAGGCTGTGCAAAATAGTCCTTATTGTTTCAAAATAAAAATACACTTGCGTCATGCTTCTACTCATTGAACGTTACACTGATTAGCAAGTGTGAAGATATCTGCGATATAATGAATCAAAAATAGTGACCTGTCAATATTTCCACCCAGCCTACTTGAAATACAATATATAAAGTAAGAATCCTTTGGCGACTGGTTTATACGATTCAGAGCTCGGAAAGAACTAGAGATGATGTAAGTTCTCGTTTGGGACAACGGCGGGATAATAAAACAAAAATGTGATCAGTAGCAATAACTTTTAGCAGCAGTCGTCCAACAGCTGTCTCACCAGGGTCCAAAACCGGCTGTAGTTTATGACTGATAGCGGCCATAATGGACCTAATGGGAAGTTTGTAGCCAGTTGTAGCTGCTGCTGTCAGAAAACAGTGGTTCAAGTGAGATATGACCATGTCGTTGTTTTTTTTTTTGTCTTTGAGATGAATGACAAATGGCAAATCTTAAAAACCGTCCACTGAGATTTGATGTGACTTGCTGTGTGGGAAACTTGAGGCGAATGCGGTAGAAGGTTCATTAAAATAAATAAGTAAATAAATCAATAAAATTCCAGCTATTTCATCGGATATCTTTTGGAGCACACCACGCTCGTTTAAATTCCAGTGGAACGACATGATTACTGTGAGCAGATGTAAAAGTAGACATATTAGAACCCTCAAGTAACAGTACCATCGAGGGAAACCGAATCCCATCAGACTATACTGTTAAGCTGAACAATAAGAAGCATTTACAGTTGGCGTGAATGATTCTTTCCTTTCCAAGGACATATTACAGGAGGGATTCGGGAACGTTAACATCTTGAACTGTGAAGCTTAAAAACATATAAAACTGAAGGGTCAACACAGTTAAACGTGGAAACGTGGCATTTCAAGAGAAACACCATGTTTCAGACAAAACACCTTCAACACTGTGGAAGCAAAAATGCTTCTGTAGTCATAGGAGGTGAAGGTTTTGTGTAGGTTTTCACCTCCTACAGCTTCAGAAGCACTTTGCTTCCACAGCTGGTGAAGGAGGTTTGTCGAAAAAAAAAAGAATAAATAATAAAACGGTCCAGTTTTTCTGGAAATGTTATTTTATAGACAGACAATAACTAGATAGCAAGAAAGTAGTCGTTTGTTAAAAAATGTTTTACTCATCCGTCCGTCCATCCATTTTCTGTACCGCTTACAGAAATCCTACACAGGGTCATGGGGAGCCTGGAGCCTATCCCAGGAGACTCAGGGACACCCCCAACCCATCGCACGGCACAATCGCACACCCATTCGTACACTACGGACTATTAGGAAATGTCAACCAGCCTACAACACATGTCTTTGGACTGGGGGAGGAAACCCTTTAAGCACGGGAAGAACATGCAAACTTCGCACAGTCAGGGCAGAGGCGAGAAGCAAACCCCCAACCCCGGAGGTGCAAATACAAATGTGCTAACCACTAAGCCACTATTCCCCCCAGGTTTCACTCATATCATAGATTACTGACTTCTTCCATACAGATAAACATTTTTGCCAAGTACTTGCATCTAGGGAGTCTAGAGATCCTGAAAATTCCACAGCCATCCAGGTGGACTGTACAATAATACATAAAAAGCAGGATGTTATCAACACCCCAGAGTGCTCTACTATATGTTTGTTGGTTGTTTAAAATACGATCACATTCATCAGTTGTATATTACCATAAAGCTGACCCACCAAGGTCACCTGTCCACTTGCAGAGCTTACCCGCCCACCCCTGCATCTCTTGTGTTTTCGTACATCCTTGGTGGTGGTGGTGTTATCACTTTGTATTATTTATTTCTGACCCCCTTAGGGGTTCCTGAAAATATCCCAGCTATACAGATTTCAGTTCGAGGACGTTGATATAGTTGTTATAATTAACACTGTTCAGCTGAAAAAAATGGCCGATATTCTTCAATCCATTCCTCTATTATATTCCGCCGAGTCATAAGGCAGCGTTCGTAATGTTCTCGGATTCTCTCCGAGTGAAACAATTTCAATCTCGTTTTAATCAAACTAGCGAGATGAGTCCTGAGAACATGAAAAAAACATCTAAATTAGCTCTTGGTAGATTCAGACATATCCCCTTTGGGTCATCTCTTACTTTTTTTTTTTTTTTTAAATCTCATTCTGTTTTCATTATCTCACAACCGTTCTACATCCCAAACTCAAATACTGGTCTTTGTTGTACAAGGACTTAAAAGTTCACATGAACAAGAAATGGAAGAATTTTTTTTTGAGGTAGTACATTTTGGCAAAACAAACCAGATATTTATTGGGTAGTGGACTATATGGTAGTGCGTGTGGTGCTGGGATGATTATTTCGGGTACAGTTGTTGTTATTGGGGTTTTTAAACAATGTCTTCCCTGACTCACATTTTGTATGAATCATTCTCTACCCTCAATCAGTTTCTGACCATAGTGCTGTTGTTGGGCAGGTATTTTGGTTGTGGAATGTTCCTTAAACCACCCAGCAACAGCGCTACACTAGGTCCACATGTACCACCGCCCACACTGCACACAGTACAATGTTGGTCTCACTGTTGTGCTGAAAATGAAGGACCACTTAATCTACATCTGCTCAGTACTGGTCCTATGTTGGCTATGTTAGTCTTTCCATTATACACCTACAAAGTATCCTGGTAAATATCTTAAGTTGACTTGACTTAAGTGGCCACTCGGTTATATGTTCCATGAGCCGACTTCCTGTAGCTTCCTGCATTGGATATAAAACACTGATGCTTGCCTACAAAGCCCAAAACAGACCACTTCCCTTAAAGCACTTATCACACTCCTTCTGATCTTCTAGCACTGCTCATTTGGACCAAAGGGATGGGTCCAAGGAAGGCATGTATCAAGAC
>JAOUWY010000045.1:14664648-14676693 GCA_025728095.1 Prietella phreatophila | reverse complement strand
AGTGCTACTATACAAGATCCATTCATTGAGTTCTAGAGGAAGCAAAGTGCACAGAGTAGAGGTGTAAGTGCAATTTTATTTATGAACAATGTTTTTTTTTTTTTTTTATCAACCTCAGACACAAGCACTTCTAACTCAGGTTCACTGAAATGTTTTACTTTTTTTTCTTGGAGCTTGGATGTCTAGTCTGAAGCATGATTTCCATCTAATTGGCACCTGCATAAATTAAGGGGTGGTACAGGCAGTGGTGGCTTCACGATTAATGCACTGGGTTATTGATCAGAAGGTCGGGGGTTCAAGCTCCAGCACTGCCAATCTGCCACTGTTTTGCCCTTGAGCAAGGCCCTTAACCCTCTCTGCTCCAGGGGCGCCATATCATGGCTAATCCTGCACTCTGACCCCAACTTCCTAACATGCTGGGGTGTGCGAAGAAAGAAGAATTTCACTGTACTGTAGTGTATATGTGACCGATAAAGACTAATGGACTAGTGTGCAGGAGTGTCTATTCACATAGCTTATGATTCATGAGTAAGAGCTTTGATATTGCACAACGGTTTCATGAATTAGATGCAGATTTGTTCACATGGTATATCTGGAGCTCAAATTTATAGCCATTTCTGTGCAATTTTAAGGAATAACAGTGAATGTGTTTGCCGTAAATACATAAAAGCCTATCAGTTCGAATTGGAACTGTATGCAAAACCATGTCCAAGCACAAGGGCCCACTTCACAAAAGTGAAGTTTTTTTTTAGTCCCCTTCTGCTTGATCCCTACTGGCCAGTCCTATAAATAGAGAATTGTCTCTGCCCCCGTGGAATCATGGGAATTCGAGGCCTTTGGCTGTCAGTCAGGGCTGAGCAGTGGCACCGCTGTGCTCAAAAAAATCATCATCCGCATTCACAGTGCAATAAAAAACCTGACATGAGCCATCTGATGGGAGGAACACCCGCGTCTCTCACTCTGTCTCTTTCCATCTCTATCTTTCCCCTCTCTCCTTCAGTCCGATTCGATCTCCCTCTATCCCTGCAGATATCTATCTTCCTCTGTCAGCCTCAATTTAAGGCTTTTCTTTCCATACTCTCAGTCAAGGTCTCTCTGTCTCCTGTCTGTCTTCTACAAGTCTTTACAGTATTCTGTCTCTCGCGCAAAAAACACACATAGACACACTCTTGCAGGCTATGAATATTTCATGCTGTGGAGACTGCTGGGTCGAAGACAGCGCTCAGCAGTTCAGGATTGCGTGCAAATATTTACTTCCTCGGCTGAGTGCAGGAGGGCAGGGGGCCAGCGGAGATCAGGTAAAGCTGCGTGCACTTCAGACATGCCGACGCACTTGCAGCCGAACATCGTCACGCTGGGCTGTGTGCTGGTGGGGGGGCAGGTTGGGGTGGATTGAAGGATAAAACTATGTGTGTGTGTGTGTGCGTGTGTGTGTGTGTGTGCATGTGTGTGTGTGTGCATTGTAATAAAGCATAAGCAGGTTGGATGTATACGCCTGCTGAGAATGAAGCTCCATGACAAGTGCACAGAAACATCAAAACACAATTAAGTACTGAGATAGACAGAAAGACAGAGAGTGAGCAAGAAACCAGGAGACAGCTTGAGTGAGAGAGACAGAGACGAAGAGCGAACAGATCTAAACTGTTGTGACACGCTAAAGTGCCTTGAAATCAACTGTGCGTTATATCCGGTTCCGTGGATTCTTTCCCTCACTACATGCTGCTGTGTTTTAATGCCGTTCCACTCAACATATGCAGCAAACCCAACCTATTGTTTTCATATACTAAAAAAACAAATGTGTATGACTAGCGAAAAAGAAGCTTGTTGTAATGAATATCGCAAAAAACAAACCAAGAAAATGAATCTGACATGAGAAGACTTCGATTTATTTTAGCTCTTGTGGCAGATCTGAATTTGCTGAAGCTTTTCATGTTTTTTTTGTGGGTTTTTTTTGGGATTGAAAGGATTTGTTAGGACAAAAGCACTTCGTCTCCCAAGAATCCCTCGCCAAGGTGCGTGTAGGCGTCCACCATTTTGTTCTCTTTGACTCTCAGTCAGACTAAATTGCTTTGATGACAAATTGAGCATGAACCTTCTGTTTTCAGGGGAAGAAAAAAGTCTTTGATTGAGCAACCTCGAATTTGGCCCAGGTGGTTAGCGAGTGTTTTAATACATCCACGTCTCATTCGTTCTATACCGTCGTTGCATTGATTTCAGACCTTATTGAAGACCTTACTGCTGCTTTCATATCCAAGACAACACCTGAGAAAATCTGAAAACCAAAAGCACTACCTGCCTGAAACATTTCAGAGGTTGCGCCATATATGTGATATATGGATTGAATACAAATAGGCTCAGATTATCTATTGTGCATCGTTTATATTCAGCGCGTGATTCGTCCTCGCTTTTTTTTTCTCACTGGCATTAAATCAGGAGTGGCCTGTGCCTATGATTCTCTCTGTACTGCACAACGACTCTTGTGTGGCTATTAGACATTATTTATTCTTCCTCACTTAAAGTACTTCCTGAGACATGCACGCGGGTTGGAGACTGCCCAATAAAATCAAGACTTTTAATCGCACAAGTCTTTGTAGTATAGCTAAACGGACAGATCAGAGAAGAAAATGTACGCAGGCTTAGTGTTTAGCACTTTATTTTATAATTACACTTAGATTATATGTAGCCTCCACCATGTGTATGAGTTGCTACTGTAGAAGCAATAACTTATTAGAACAAGCGTCGTGATATAAACCTGAAATGCTTTGCAGCCGGAACTAGCTGTTAGAGATGCTGTTATAGAAAATGAATCAACACCTTCTGACCAATCAGATTCGAGAATTCAACAGCACTGTGGTATAATAAACTATAAATCATGAGGCAGAACTAGGATGCGTATTATACCCCTGACTATACTATACCTCACTGCACAAAATGGTTTCCACCAGGTCAAATCTGTGGTTTCAGTCCCTGCTGCCCAATCCCAAATGTCTTACTGGGGTCATGTGACACAAGGCATTTAAATTGCTCCATACTTACCTACCTCTCGGTCCATTATTCACATAGTCGTGACGATGAATTTGTCATTATGGATAATGAGCATGAGCAGATCTGTACATGGAAACTTGTGATCTAACATGAGCTTTCTCAACATTTTCACGTATTTCACACTCCTGTAGCAGGGCATTAGGTTGAAACATTATATGCTTTTCTATATTTCCAAGCTCAGCAATTGCCATGTTGCAAGGATATTTTCTCCCACAGTCCTCATACAGTATGTCTCATTTGTCAAGCGTTGCTTTAAACCGCCGGCTTTTCCCACTGTGCTGAAAGGTAGCATATTACTACTAAGAAGTTTGTTACTGAATTGTTTCAAAATTCTCAACCCTGAACTACCAGTGCTGTGTTTAGTACATTTGGAAAATGTCCCAGAAAAGGTCATTTGATGCATCTTTCAGCTTGTTAAAGCCTCTGTCTGACTCAGAGAAGGAAGATGGTGTGAGCTGGGGTAAGATGTCAGGATGATTGTTTTAAGTGGTGTCTCAGGTTTGATGTGTTCCCATATTTAGCTGTCAAAAAGTGCAACAGAACTGGTGTAAGCAATTCCTGTTTGACACCCAGCACCTACTGTACATTCTAAAAGTGCATCAAACAGAAAGGTCACATTTGCAGTATGCATACTTTGTGAATTAGAGGAAATACATTACAAGTATGTGGTATTATCAGTATATAGTGTATGTGTAAAAAAGTATAAACCCACGATGTTGTTCTGGTTGCACAGTCCCTACTGTCCAATCTACATTGGTAAATCCCATGTGGGGATTCTCAAATTCTGATTCCTTACCTTGCAATCCATGGTATCTAATTCCAACCGTCCAGTTTCTATTTCCGAATCCCTACTGTCCGATCCCTTTTGTTCATTCCCTACTGTCCAATCTCTGCTGTTTAATCCCAACCATACTTTTCCACCTGCTCAACGCCTACTATCCAAATCATGCTGCCAAGTCCTTACTGCTCAATCCCTACAGTCATATACCTACATATTCCCCAACTAGTCATTCCTTACTGTCCACTAATTAAACCCTACCACACAACCTTCACTGTCCAAACCCTAAAGTCTAATCCCTATTGTGTAATCATTACTGTCCAGCCCTGCTGCCCAATCCACAACAATCCATTCCCCACAGTCCAACCTCTACTTGGAAAAAAACAAAAACGTGAACTCCAGTCTATAGTGGGTGCAATATGTACACCACATGCCTACTGCCACATCTCTATGGTCTAATTTTCACTGCCTACTTTTTACTGCCAGATGCCTAGTGTCTGATTCTTATTGTCCAATCCTACTGGCCATTCCCTACAGTCTGATCGCCATGGTGATTTCCAAGCTCTGTGGGCTCTACTGCCTAATCATTAAGCATTTCACCATCCTTGGTTGGCATGTGATTTACAGAGCTAGGTATTTGTTGGGAATAATCAAATTGGGAGAAAAATGGGTTTTAAAAAAGCCCTACTATAAAATTACTTTTATATCCAATCCTGACTGTTTAATCGTACTTGTCTTGCACCAGGACATTTGTCCACATTCAGCACAACATGCTGTTTCACTGCTTTATAGTGTACTTTATAGGCAGAGCATGTGCTCATCGCTCTGTTATTCACATTGCGTGTTTATCAGCATGATGGATAGATTATTTGGCATTATGGGTGGCGTGAAGCACGCTCATAATTCACAATGAAGCCTGAATCAAGGTCTTTGGAGGAGACACTATGTTGTTGGAGGCAACATATGAAATTTGACAGTTCCTATAATATATATCCAGAGTTGATTATCAGTGCATTTAGCAGTCTGGGTATGGACACAGTTTTCAATATGAATTAAATGCCAAGGTGCCTGTATGTGCGTGTAAGATGGAGGGTATGTGAAATTGTGTGTTCAAGAGTCTGTGTCCTTGAGTTTGAGTCTAAGGGTGCATACATCTAAGAATGAACACACGTTCTACTGAAATTTATGAAAGACTTACCAAAAATTTCCTTACAAATCTGTTTCTCTTAGTGCTGAAGCTAACTATCTCACTTACTGCACACATGGACCACTCACCATTCATTATATTCCTCTATAACGGAGAAAAAAAATGAACAGTCCCTATTGTGTAATCCTTTTTATCTGATCCTTACCATACAATTCCAACTGTCCAATTCCACCTCTCTGATGCCCTTGTTTCTCACTTTAACTATCTAATCCCTACTTTGTAATCCTAGCATTCTCAAATGTCCCTTTACATCTAAGTCCCTGTTGCCCACTCTCATTTGTCCATTCCTTACTGTCTATTCAGTCCAATTCTTAGCTACAGTCAATTTCCCATTAACCATACATAAAGTACGTTTCCTTCTGTCCAATCTCTACCATCCAGTCTCAACTGTTTAATCCTTACCATACAGACCCAACTGTCAAAACCATACATTTCAGCCTATACTGTATAATTCCTTCAGTCTATTCTATATTGTTCGGTCCCTGTGGTCCAATCCTTACTGTGTAATCCTACTGCCTATTCCGAAATCTATTCACCATCACGCATTCTCTACTGTTCAAACAATCTCTTCTTTCCAGATTTTTCTGTCCAATCTGAACAGTCAAATTTCAACTGTCTAATGGTCTAGACCATCTAATTCCTGTTTAATCCCTACCTTTTAAACCAAACCGTTCATTCACAATTGTCCAAGCTTTGCTCTTCATTCCCAGCTGTTTAATTCCTACCACATATCAACTGTCCAATCCCTACTCTCCTCTCGCTATTGTTGTGCAATCTCAAAACCCAATCCTAACTGTCAAGCCAAAACTGACCAATCCCTACTGTTCTAACATCAACCATCCATTTCTAAATGACCAATCTTTGCTCTTCAATCCCAGCGGTTTAACCCAATTGTTCTACCACGCAATCCCAGCAATCCACTCTCAACTATTTAGTCCAAACTATCCAAACTGTTTAATCCCAATCGTCCATTCCCAGTCGCACATTTTCAGGTTTCCAGTCTTAATTGTTTAATTACTACAACAAAATCCCAACTATCCAGTTCCTACTCCGCAGTGCCAAATCCCATCAATCTAATCACTACTGTCCAAGCCCAATTGTCCAATCCAAACAGTTGATGTGTCAATGCCCCTCTATACTGTTTAATCCAAGCCATACAATTCCCACTGTCCAATCCCTACTGTCTAGTCATTGTTGCCCAATCACAGCAGTCCAACCTCAACTGTTCTTTCCTAACTCATGTAACCTCAGTAACATAGTTCTTAGGCACAACTTGTCAGTCTATTATTCACATACTGTGTTGATTATGATGATAGTTAGAATGTTCTACATTATGGATAGCAGGAGCAAAGCCATAATTCATAACGAAACCTAAAACAAGGTATTTAGAAGAGTTGCAGTGATGGAGTCATGCTTGTCTAAACGCTTTTCCTATACATGTCCAGAACTACTAAGTCTGTTGATTTCAAACACAATTTTTTCACTCAGGGAAGCAGGTCTTCCCCTGGGCTCACACACATTTTTCAACTCAAGCCAGAGTGGTTTCTGATGAGTTTGTGTACGTGAAACTTGCTGAGAGGGAAACGTCCTTAGAATACGGGTGCATGAGTCTGTATCTTACAACTCCATGCTATGGACTTGAATCTGAGTGTTTATTAATGCATGTCAGACAATTTAATGAGTTCCTAAGTATTTTTCTGTCACTGACTGGGTTGATGTGCAGTAATTTGTTTCTGTATAATCTTAACCATTGGACAATTAGACCTCCTTTGGAGTTTACCCATCAGGTATAATCAATTTTCTCAAATTTGCTTCATCTATGCAATGGATCAGTAATCGTCAGCTTGGTTCCTAATGTGTTACAGTATGTCCCCAGAAAAAAGTGCAACATATGCACTGGAAGAGACAAGATTGTACAAGAAGTATTAGCATTAGCATTAGTGCGGTTGTGGTTCAGGTGGTAGAGCGGGTTGTCCCCTAATCATAGGGTTGGTGGTTTGATTGCTGGCCCAAATGACTCTACATGCCATAGTGTCCTTAAGCAAGACACTGAACTCCAAGTTGCTGCCGATGGCAAGTTAGTGCCTTACATGACTCTGCTACCATTGGTGTGTGAGTGTGTGTGAATGGGTGAATGAGACACAGTGTAAAGAGCTTTGGATAAAAGCGCTATATAAGTGAACCATTTACCATTTACCTACAGCTTGTTTCCCAGCTATTTATGAAAGCATGCTCCACAGCATGCCTTCATACAGTTTTGCCAGTTGTGTTTGTACAGACTTTATGCGAATAGCTACATCTACCGATCTGCCGATCAAGAGAAGCCTTCACTTTTGATTCAGCATAACCAAATTTAAAGTAAAAGACGCACGTAATTATCGTTAGAAGATTATCTATACTATACTATTATTGAATTCTACAGACATTACTATTACTATAAGTAAAGAAGAGAGAGGCCATGCAGTGGTATGCGGCCACAAAATGTTCACGTGAACATGTAGCAATAGTAGTTTAGTCTTCGCAAAGCATCGCACTGTCCACGTGTTCTCCTTAGAGCATTTCTTTGCCACAAATCTGAGTACAATTCCTGTATCATTCAATACGTTTACATGGACAACAATAATTCGATATTAACCCGATTAAGACGATACTCTGATTAAGAAACTAGCATGTAAAGAAACCGCGTACTTATGTAAACACCTTAATCATGTAAACACCTTAATCAGAATATCGTCTTATTCAGAATTAGGTCAATAATTAGATTACTGCTGTCCATGTAAACGTAGTCAATGTCATTGATGTGTTTAAATCTTACTACTCTGTTTGGGTGATGTTTAATTTCTGGTTTTGTAGTTGTGGTTGTAGTAGCGTTCTCTTCATTATCCGTAATTTAGTTTGGGTTGTTTCTTGTTTGTTTTAAGACCAAAGTTTCTTAAACCTCTGTCTTGTCATTTGAATTACTCCCCTTTAGGTTACATTTGAGTTGCTTTTCATTTATTTTTTTTGGTTTTTGTCTTTTTTTTTGATGCAGTCTTAATAATTTGTTAGACAGGAAATTTCTGTCTTAATAACTGCGGATTCTTTTATAGCGTGAACTGCTTTGACCTGCTTTGCAACTGCAACTCTTGTAGTGATGCTGCTTGTCATTTTTGTAGTATTAGGAACGGATTTTCTTATTGAATCGAGCAAATAAAGTGCAGATCATATCCCTATCTAATCTCTGGTCTTCAGGGAGCCAGTCATGTGGAGGGGAAAATGTGATGGCGTCATATTTATTAGTCATAATTTAGGTAATTGAGAGCTGTCTATTCCTGTGACACATGAGCTCAAAATCTGGCTGCATTTTCAACATGGCTAGGTAGGAGTGTGAGAATCTGTTTAAATATGCACTCACAGGTTGGCTGCTACTTGTGAGTGACACCAGACGGTGTGTGTGTATGTGTGTGTGTGTGTGTGTGTGTGTGTGTGTGTGTGTGTGTGTGTGTGCACGTGCATTTATGGACCTGTCCGCCTCTCCGACACATCCGTAAGTCTTCTTCTGTGCAGGCTGTTACTCAGCCAGATGCGCTGTTGACTACGTTGCCCCTCTCCCTGACTCGCTCGCATCAGTCTACCTGAAATATTTACAGCCAGACAAGAAATGAAGGCAACTCTGCATGCCTGAAGCAAACGAGTCCTCTTATTATACATGAATAAAACAAAGCATTTGAATCAATTGACTGCACAGATACAGGTCTCTCAGGGGGCCCAGGAGGCCTTTTCATAAAGCAGCTCAGGCGAGGAAAACCAGTTCCTCATTCAAATTGGCTCTCATGTTTTTACTTTCAAATCTCGGAGATCAGCCAAGCCTTTTACATCATAACGAGCAAAATTATACAGACACAGCCTCCTGATTCCCAATCAGCACTCGTATTCTAGGTAAATACCAGGACGGGCATTACAGAAAAGATGACTTCACCGTTCCAGTTCGGATGGAAAATGCTTGTGTTACGTGACCACATTTTCCCCATGTAGTCGATGCGTTATTATATTTGACCTCTGATTATAACGATTAATTTACATTCACATGATGATTCGTTCATTCAGATGCGAGTCTTTTAAACAAACGACTCGTATCTGATTTTTACATGATTAATTTATTTACAAGGACTTTTGTTTTTTTACACGATATTTTTTTTATTTCCACGTGATATTTGTTTTTAAACATGATTCATTTAGTCATTTTTTTTATTTCATTTTCAAGAAATGGCTCACATATGATGATTCATTTTTTGACATGAGGAATTTACACACAATTTGTTCATTTTAACACATTTTGTTTATTTTTTTTTAGTGATTTGTTTATTTCCATATGTGATTTTCATACGATTAATATAACGCCGCATGATTTGTAAACACAGTGTCATGAGTGGAATACGTGGAATATGTGAGCGGCCTCTCGGTTGTTTACAACTTTGACAGATGGACACGTGTATTACCTCTTGTTGTCTGTGTTGCTATGGGAGACGTCATGTCTCCGCGTCGTCTTGTCATGTTGGGTCAAGTCACGTGTGCTATGGGATTGCCCGCAGCTGTTAGCGGTTCGGGGGTAATCGACCTGTGTATGTGTATATATACCAGGAGCCGTGCTACACATGGCACGGGAAATTCAATGTGTAAATTCATTAAAGACTAGATAGACCTAGAGGTCTATGCTAGAACTAGTTTGCGATAATCGAGAGTCTTCGTTTCATATCATGCTTGTGCCATAGCCTTAGCCTTAGCGTTAGCCTTAGCCATAGCCAAGTGAGCCTAGCTCATAGTATAGCCTAGCTTAGTTTGTCGAGTGAGTTACGTTTCTTGTTTCTGTTTTGTATTGCTTTCATCACTGTAAATAAAAGTCTCTGTTCGAACTACAATTGCATCTTTCCTACTCGCCTGCTGTCATGCCACATGACACACAGTTCGTTGTGAGTCATTTCATTGGGATTGATTCAATGAACATGATTCATTTATCCTCGGATGTTATTTTTGACGTACTGTATAAAAAAAAGCACCTTTAAATGATTCTAACATTTAATTTCACATGTTCCTCTATGTTGTTCTCTCTGCTTGTAAGGCCACTGATTTATTTATATATATATTTTGACTCTTCCGATAGTTTTGTGTAGATCTAGGCAGAATTTCCTCTTCACAACTGATCACTCAGCCAAAAAAAGAAAAAGGAACACTTTCTGTTTGTGTCATATTTCACCCTGTCCTAGATGATGATGATGATGGTGATGACGCTGGCGCTGGAGTACTTGTAATTCAGCTGCTGAAGTGGTGTTCACTGCAGCTGCACCCATCAGCGTCAGTAATCACTACACTGATATCAAATGAGCCGTTAATGAATCTTTGTTGAATCTACCACACGTGCAACAGATCCCTGTATCGGTTGCTGCACTTTGCTCGTGTTCTAGGACAGGCAATTGAACCACTTTCGGCTTTCGGATATTCACGTTATTCACCAGTGCTGCGGAGGTTTCCTCCGGGTCCTCTGGTTTCCTCCCACATTCCAAACACATGCATGGTAGGTTGACTGGTGTGTCCGTAGTGTATGAATGGGTGTGTATGTGATTGCGACCTGTGATGGATTGGCACCCTGTCCAGGATGTACCCCGCCTTGTGCCCCATGTTCCCTTGCATCGTCTAAAGGTGACCCTGAAGGAAGGATAAGCAGTATAGAAGATGGATGGATGTTTTACATTGATAAACCAAGCCAAATACACACAAATATAACAAACTTGTAATATTTAAGTCTATTTGGCTTAAAGAAAGTGATTTATCAACTTAAAACATTTTGAGGTAATTCGTTTCGTTTCTTATCCGGTTTTACAGTGCAGTACGCCTTTATACTTCTTTCCAAAAACCTTCCCTTTTTTTTTTTTACCCATGTCTTCAACTAGTAACGTGTAGTTTTACATCTGCTCTTTTTTTAATCACCTATTTATTTATTTTTTTCATATATCATGTCATGTCTTTTTACCTTTACCAAAAACAAATGTGATGTTTTACTCTAACCCATGTATCATTTTGTGTTCTACTTTGCATTGTATTGTATGTATGAAAAGTGCCATATGAATAAAGTTGATTATTTTAGGATTAAAAGTAAGATTGAAGTGTATTACACATATCATAAATATCTACACTTGGGTTCCTGTGGTCACCGTGGTCTAGATCAATTCAATTGATTGCTTTGTCTGACTAATTAAGTGGCCACATGATACATCTCGAAAAGCGTAACTGATAACCGTGTACTGTGACTGGAACGTCAACAACAAAAAAAATGAAAAAATAAATCAACCCTTCTTTTTAAGGGAATGTTCGTATTTCTCCCAGGAAGACACGATGAAGTAAAGTTTATGGTGCTAGGCTCTAAGAAAGGTGCTTCTCCGGAGTGCTTTTTTAATAACAGTTCCACTCAGGAGCTTTTGAGGAAGCTAGAAAACCCAACCATAAAGAGCCACTGAGAAAACTTTCCCTGAGAGTGTAAAGCTTTGCTCGACACCAGACAAATGAAGAGGCTTTTATTTGGACATCTGCTGTTTATCGACATTAGACTATTTTTTAAAAGTGGGATAAGAATACACAGAGTATATATTTCAGGCTTCAGCTAGTCGGATGTGTGAATAATCAGACACATCGCTACATGGACATGGTTTATGAAATGAAAATTCAGCGGCCCGTTAAGGAAGCGCTCAGAGTGTTATTTTATGAGTATTACTAATCTTTAGCACATTACTCCAGAACATTAAAGCTGCACATATGGCCAAAGCAGTGATACAGCAGCTGCAGCCACACATCTGGGAGTCTCTCTCTCTCTCTCTCTCTCTCTCTCTCTCTCTCTCTCTCTCTCTCTCTCTCTCTCTCTCTCCCTCTCTTCCTTCTGCCTGTCTGTCTTGGTCTTTATTTTTCCCTCTTCTCTTTTCCTTCTCTCTCTCTCTCTCTCTCTCTCTCTCTCTCTCCATGTCCATCTCTGTCACTCTCTCTCTCT
>JAOUWY010000045.1:14619714-14629798 GCA_025728095.1 Prietella phreatophila | reverse complement strand
ACACACACACACACACACACACACACACACACACACACACACACACACACACACACACACACACACACACACCTTCTCTTATCTCGATCAGATGGCGGTGGCTAAGAATGAGGCACCGGACTCCCTCATCAAATCAATTTACTTCCCAATAGCCTCAACTCCTCAACTTGCTCTATTTAATTTCCTGAGACATTATTGGAATCCCATTTTAATGATAAAGTGATGGAAAGGTAGTCTGACAATAATAATTTTCATTATACAGATAATGAATGTTTGCCCCATTTTTTTTTTCTCTGCTCAGGTTCAGGGTTATTAATATTGCAGTTTGAGCGTAGTGTTAATCGACGAGGTGAGCGTGCAGAGGCATTACACCCGTTTATTGGCTAATTAGCCTTGCTGTCAGTTCGCCATAGAAATACTGTGGAGAAAAACGCTACAAACAGAGGTAAGATGAAATGTCAAGGGTTATTAGTGTCAAGAAAGTCGCAGGAGATTAAGTGGAGCTCAACCTTCGCTAAGGAAATAGATGGAACCTTCACAAGCAGCAGGACGATTTACGTTACAGATGCGATTCCTTGCTTGTGGTGCTGCTTAGCCCTTCTAACTTCTCATCCCATCCCAAGCAACAATCTCCTTTGTGCTGTTTTTTTTTTTTTTCTTACAAGGTTGCTTTGAATTTTTTATTGTTTATTTTATTTTTTGATAGAATTGGCAAATCCATTAAATGTGGTTAACTAGCATCCATGATAAGGGCAAGAGGACATTCTCGGATGTTCTAATGAAATTCATTCTTTGAGTCATAATTTAATTGAAGTTCTCTTTACGTTCACACTGTCCCTGTCCCTTTTGGGTCCTAGTCCTCATGTAATGCTGTGCATTGTGGGTATAGCAATATTGTGAAACATGGCCATCCCTAAACGTGCTAATTTTCATGTACAACATGTTTTTACAATTACAAATGAGAAATAGAGAACACAATAAAAAAATAAAAAGAAAGAAATCAAAGCGCAACGCAACAAACGAATGCAGAGGATAAGGACAAGAAAGATATGGTGAAACAAATTCCTGCTGAAGTAGCATTGTTTATCTCTGGGGCTTCACCTTATGATGCTGACTGCATTACAGTCCTCCTTCCAAATATGCAGACATGCAGCTGTTTCCACATCTGTCCATAACATCCGGCCATGTTGAATAGAGCAATTTTTACAGAGGCCTGTATGAGAATTAGAGAATGGAAAAACCGAATGAGCCCGGAGCTGTTTTTCACGAACCGTACCGTAAGCATGAACCATATTCAGATGGGGTGGTTGTGGCGCAGGTGGTAGAGTGAGGTGTCCACTAATCCTAGGGTTGGAGGTTCGAGTCCTGGCCCAGGTGACTCCACATGCTGAAGTGTCCTTGGGCAAGAACCCCAAGTTGCTCCCGATGGCAAGTTAGCACCTTGCATGGCAGCTCTGCTTTTGTGTGTGTGTGTGTGTGAGACAGTGTAAAGCGCTATATAAGTGCAGCATTTACTCAGACCAGCTCCCAGATGGTCTCAGTTTGGACATATGGAGTGTTCACCTCACACATGGGCCAAAAAGCCAGCAAATTGTGCTCAGACCCCTGAAAAGTACAGTTGGGTGACTAGGAACAGGAAGTTGTTCAACCATGACTTCCTGTTTCACAGGGATATAAATATGAGGTAACACATAGGCTAAATTCCTTTAGTCATTCAAAACAATGGGTAAAACCAAGGAATATAGCTGTGCGGCAAAAGGTTGTTGAGCTTCACAAAATGGGAAGTGGCTATATGAAAATAGCACCAGCATTGAAATGCCCATTTCCACCATCAGGGGAGTAATTAAAAAGTTCCAGTCAACTGGAAATGTTATGAATCAACCTGGAATTGGACACGTGTCTATATCGTCTCAATGCACTGTGAAGAGGACGGTTCGAGTGGCCAAAAAATCTCCAAAAATCACAGCTGGAGAATGGCAGATGTTAGTTGTGTTGGGGTCAGAAAGTCTCCAAAACTACAATCCAAAGTCACCGAAGTTGCTTGGAAGGGTTTCAAGATAAAAGCCACTACTCTCATCCAAAAACAAACTCGAGCATCTTCAGTTTGTCAGACACTACTGGAACTTCAGATGGGATCGGGTTCTATGGTCAGATGAAACCAAAATAGAGTTTTTTTGCAATAAACACAACACGAATGCATGAATAAATAAGGAAATGTTAGAGCAGTGCATATTCATGGGCTGGTGGAAGCTTATTCATGCCACGTTAGAGTCTTGACAGAAAGGCACTGTGAAAATTAAGGGCTTTAAAAAGAAAGCCTGAGAGGTTAGCGTTGCCAGATGAATGGAGGCTTTAAAGCTCTACTGTATACCATAAGATCCCTTCAACAAAATGTACTTTTGACCACAAAAGCAAGGTCCTGCCCTTGCCGTCCGAGTCCCCTGACTTAAAACCATAGAAAGCCTGTGGGGTGAACTGGAGAGATTCTGTATGGAGGAATGGTCTCAGATCCATCACCATGTATTCTCCAACCTCATCAGGCATTATAGAAGACTCAGAGCTGTTATCTTGGCAAAGCGAGGTAGCACAAAGTATTTACTAAAAGTGTGCCAATTATCATTGCAAACCTATATTCAACAAAGATAATTTTGTATAAACATGTGCTTTGTTTGCAATTGTCTGAGATCCATGAGAGCAGAGCATTCTTAACAAATAAAGACAATTTTTCACAGCCTTCTTTGCTCATATTTACTGAGGGTGCCAATATTGAATGGCTGTATGGTTGTAATATTAGTGAGACAGAAATGACACCGCAATCATGAAACACGGCAAAGATGTGACACGATGGATGCCTTTCTATACAACCATCTTTCTCTCACTTTATATACCGTCTCTCTCTCTCTCCCTCTCTCTCTCCCCCATCAACGCTATCACGTCACAAGAGACTCTCAAAAAATAAACCCAGTAAGAAACCCTCCTTGCTCTATAAATAACAGTAATTACTCGTGACACGCTCAGTAGCGGGTGACCTCGGGAGCGGTGTGCATGCGCCTGCACACATCAGTGACTTGTGTACATGGGGCGATGTGGGCGATTGAGTGGAAAGCAGGCGAGATGAGAAAAGGAAAAGAAGGCCAGGGGAGAGGGGGAGACAGAGAGAGGAAGTGAGGGAGAAGGGGCTGCCTAATGTATGTTGTGGCTACCGAGTGCTAAGTGCATTTGTAAGCTTCACAGGAACATCAAAACACAATTGAATGTCTGGGCCTGGAGATTCACACCAACAGTAAACACACAGAGGGAGGGAGAGAGAGAGAGAGAGAGAGAGAGAGAGAGAGAGAGAGAGAGCTGGGAGGAGGAGAAGAGAAGATTTTTTCCACCATGACAGCATTTTTTCAAATCAAGATGGAGAGGAACATGATTAAAAATAAAAATATGAAGAAGTAGGTAGAAGGAAACAATGCTTTATTTTATGATAAATGCATTCATTAAATAAGAATTAAGAAGAAAAAGAAGAAGACGACGACGAAGAAGAAGAAAACGAAAAAGAAGACGACGAAGAAAACGAAAAAGAAGAAGATGAAGAAGAAGAAGACAAAGAAAACAAAGAAAACGAAAAAGAAGAAGACGAAGAAGAAGAAGACAAAGAAAACAAAGAAAACGAAAAAGAAGAAGACGAAGATGAAGAAGAACAAGAAGAAAACGAAAAATAAGAAGAAGACGAAGAAGACAAAGAAGATGAAGAAGAAGACGAAGAAGATGAAGAAGAAGAAGAAGAAGTAGAAGAAGAAGAAACCGAAGAAGACGAAGAAGATGATGAAGGAGACGAAGAAGAAGATGAAGAAGAAGAAGACGAAAAAGAAGAAGAAGAAGCAGAAGAAGACTTAAAATAACTGTTCCTGTTTTCAGTCTTGAAAAGTGGGGGGGATTTCAATGTTCTACACTGACATCCATATTTATTTAGTTTATTTACAGGAGAAAAATAAGAACATGAATAAGTAAAAGGAGACCAGCAAAAAGAAGACATCTACAAATAAAAAGCAGAAGTAGCAACAGGACGAGGAAGGAAAAGAAGGAAAATATGTTTTGTTTTTTTCTTGTGTTCCACTTCAACACCCAGATTTTATTACAAGCTGAGAAACAGCAGCAGTAGAAGAAGGAAGAAACTTTTTCCCCTGTGTTCTGCTCCGCAATACCTATTTATTTACAAGTAGAACTTTTTTTGTTTGTTTGTTTCACACTGACATTCATATTTATTACCAGCTCAGGAGGAAAAAAGCAGATTCCATGGTGGATTTCAAATAATAATAATAATAATAATAATAATAATAATAATAATAATAATAATAATTCTTGATTGAAGGAAAAATCTAAAAGGATATTTCCTGTTCATGCCGACACTCTATTAACAACAACTTGATGAAATATTCAATGTGTTTAACGCATTTCCAGCCGTGGTGCATAGTTTTTAACCACAACTCCCTGGATGACAGTTTGCTTCATATCTGTCCCTTCCTCTTAACATATCAGACTTTTTGTATATATTAACAACAAGTTAAAGTTGCCATGTCTACTCCGAAACGGTGATATTTAAAGCCAGGCACTTTTATTGTGTAATTTACTACTGTAACTAGTAGCTTTTCTCTTCGCTTCCTAGTGGATTGTCTTTTACAAACGTTAGTTAGGTCTTTTATTTCTAGTCCGCGAAGTGAGTGAGTGTGTGAATAAATAAGGAAATGTTAGAGCAGTGCATATTCATGGGCTGGTGGGAGCTTATTCATGCCACGTTAGAGTCTTCACAGAAAGGCACTGTGAAAATTAAGGGCTTTAAGAAGAAAGCCTGAGAGGTTAGCTTTCTCCTGATGAATGGAGGCTTTAAAGCTCTACTGTATGTACGCCATAATTCCCTTCAATAAAAGTTTTTTTTTTGTACGTTAATTTTTGGTGTACACTTCAATCCTGGGGCACCTTTTAAAAAAACTTGTTGCATGTAAAATACGAGGCAAAAAAACCAACAAAAAAAACCACAATACATTCCAGTCCACTTGTTCAATGCGACATCAAAGCACCCCCTCCCCCCGCCTCTTCCCGTTTAGTTTTGACGGCTTGTCATATAGGCCAGCTGTTGAGATGGCAGCCTTGTGATGAATTGCTGCACAGCTTCTCGCTAATTATCAAACTTCCCCATCATTCAAGTGAGCCGAAAACAGATATGTCACACATCCGGAACCTTCAAAAGGCTTGGGGTGTGAGACGGAGGGGGAGCGAGCACTTCATGCCTGATCGGCTAGTGGAAAATGTCGAGTCCTGCACCCTTGTTAGATTGAGTTCTTTTGGCCTGAAGGTGATCACGATCATGCTAGCTATGAGATAGTAGGTTGACCAGGTATGCGTGTGTGTGTGTTGTTGCTGGAGCATGTTTGGGCTTGGTACCTTCCTCAGGGGGACCCTGGGTCACAGCTGACACCTGGAAAAAGGAAGAGCATATCCCCCACCCTTCAAGATCATCCACAGTCAGCGGCAGCAGACTGCATTTAACCGGCTTTGTGTGCCCTTGTAACCTGTTGACTGTGACCATTTATTTCTGTTCAAGCAAGTGTGTATGTGCAAACGTTTTTACTTATTAATGTTAAGCCAGGAATTACAAACGTTGCAGGGAACAAATGTGAAAACCAATTTATTTTTTTTCATTGAACGTTATCGAAAAATCACAATTGCTGTGATGCTGTGAAGATTTTTTTTTGTTTAATTATTTTTTTTTACATTAGTGCTTAACTGGATAATAGCATGATTTTATTATTTTTTTTACATTTCACTATGATGAACAGTATCAGAAAGAAAGTATAGCTTAAAACTAAGCATTTTCCCCCAGTAGGCCTGAATTCCTCACTGCGTGCCTGCTAACAGGATATATAAAACCCTGCTATAGATGGGTTTTCGAAGATGGAGCGACTGCAGTAATATCTGTGTAGAAAATATTTCCCTGTGAATCTGTAAGCTGCGAAATACGCTGCAAAGGATTCTCTGAAAATGTAAAAAAAATAAATAAATAACTAAATAAATACTGTACATGTTTCTTTTTAAACATAGTGGTTGGGTTTATCTATTCAAGAAGATTAGGCCATTGTATGTAAAGAATGGGGTCTGGTGATACAATTCAGTTTCATTCACAGAAAGAAGAAATTTGACTGACATAGCAGACCAAACAAGAGATTTTTTTTTCCATAGCTTGTCAGAAAACATGTGAGATTATGCTGTTTATTCACCCCTACCTGTTTCAACAAAAACTCATTTAAAACATTTTAAAGACAAGATTCAAAAGTGTATAGGGAGGGCAAGCCAGTCATTTTTGCAAAAGTCAGTATTAAATATTCCGAAGGTTGTGGACAGAGACGTGTACGAAAGATACTGTGAAGGTTGGGCCCAGAAAAATGTGTACTACAGCTTCAGTTCACCCCACAGGTTTTCTATGGGTTTCGAGTCAGGGGAAAGAGATGGCCATGGCAGGATCTTGATTTTATAGCCAGTAAACCATTTCTGTGTTGATTGTGATGTATGTTTTGGATCGTTGTCCTGCTGGAAGATCCAACCACGGCCCATTTGAAACTTTCTGGCAGAGGCAGTCAGGTTTTCATTTAATATCTGTTGATATTTGATGGAGTCCATGATGCCATGTATCCTAACAAAATGTCCAGATCCTCTGGCAGAAAAACAGCCCCAAAACATTAAAGATCCACCTCCATATTTAACCATGGGCACGAGGTACATTTCCATATGGCGACCTCTCTGAAACCCTTCCAAACAACTTGTGGTGATGTAGGTGACTTCTGATTGTAGTTTTGGAGACTATCTGACCCCAAAACATATCTAACTTATGCAATACTCCAGCTGCAATCCTTTGAGAGTTTTTGTCCATTCGAACCGTTCTCTTCACAGTATGTTGAGACGATATAGACACACTTCCAATTCCAGGTTGATTTATAACATTTCCAGTCAACTGGAACATTTTTATTATTGCCCTGATGGTAGAAATGGGCATTTCCAATGCTTGTGTTATTTTCTTATAGCCACGCCCCATTTTGTGAAGCTCAACAACCTTTTGCCGCACATCACAGCTATTGTCCTCGGTCTTACCCATTGTTATGAATGACTAAAGGGATGTGTTAGCTCATTTATACCCCTGTGAAACAGGAAGTCATGGTTGAACAATTTTCTTTTCCTAGTTCACCCAGGTGAACTACAACAATTTGATGGGGATTTTATGGGAATTTTTATGGGAATCTTATGGGAATGTGGTTCAAATATATTTTTCTCATATGAATTCGTAGGGGTGCCAATAATTGTTTTGATTACACCTAAATTTAGACAATTTTATAAACCTGTGTTGTGTTCGCAATTGTTTCATATCCATGAGAGCTAAGTATTTTTGTGGATTTATTAACTTTTTTCATATTCACCAATAAGGGTACAAAAGATATTGTGAAGGTTGTAGCCAGAAAAGTGTACAAAAATGATTCTGAAGGATGTGGCAAGTACAAAAGATATTGTGTAGGTTGTGGTCAAAAAAAAAAGCATGATGCCAAAATTATCCTGAAGGTTATAACCAGAAAATGTTCAAAATATTTTGCGAAGGTTGTAGCATGAAAAGTGAAAAAAAGATATTGCGAAAGTCCCTCTAGCAATGAGCACCATGTGCTTTTGTTTTAGTTGTTCTCCTGTCTCCATACCCCTGTCCTGTTATTTCTGTATTCCCCAATTGGATTAATCTGTTCTGTGAGTTGTTTGTCTACATATACCACTTGCATCAGTATCATCGCTAATCAGGGAAAGCTAGTAATCTTAGCTCCACGTCTTACAGATATAACACGATCACATGACACATGATCACATGGCATATAAGCAGCCATGCTAAGGAGTACTGTTACATTGAGAAGGACTGGCCACGCCTTAAGTAAGCATACTTAGTGGAGGTGGAAAAAAGATGCATTGAAGGCGTTCATCCAATACGGACTGATATAGCATACTGTATGATATCATATCATTTGTGTTCAGCATGAAAATCTCTGACATGATCACAAACACAATTAGCAACAAAATCAACAATGACAATTGTGGTCAGTTGTTAAGCTAATTTCACATAATTAACATTAAACCGTTCGCATTCCTGCTCTGCACTTTGTTTTTTTAAATAAAATGTTACACTTACAAGGACCTTACCAGCACCTCCTGGAAGTGTTTTATCATCGTGTTACTATATTTGAACTCAAACTACATTGGTTTTAACACTTTTAGTCCCAGAGCTACAGCCTCAAAACCGTCAAATGCCACTCTGCATGATGTACAATTGTACTTACCCATTGGCAAAAGTTTGTATACCCTTAGGATTCAATCAATGACAGCGATTTACAGTAGCAAATTTACGCGTTGCAGGATACACCCATGTATATTTATTATTATTTCATTAATAGTAAAAGAGGGGTGTATTTTTCCATCTCTTTTTCTACCCAGAGACTACAGATGATGCAAACCTTTGTACATAACTTGATTATTATCTTCGCTTATTCTTATACATTCCACCTTAATCATCCATCAATATACATAATTCATTTATTCACAATTTGCCAATTGCTGCTGTCTCCATTAATATCATTATTTTCATAGATACACCTGAAGTCATCGTTGTTTAATGTCGGTGAAAGGGAAAAAAGAAAAAAAAAACAGCAGCATGGATGAGCCATATGTTGTGACAACCTATGGATAATAAATACAGGCAGCTCTAGAATTATTGGCACCTCATGTTAAAGAAGGTCTCTTGGACCTTGTGTAGGCGTCGTTTCATGTGTAACCCATGTCTACGCACGTTTCGATGCGTTGAATCTGATTTCTCAAGTTTTACTAATGCATGAGGATGTACGTATGGTTCAGCACATTCCTGACCATGCGTATACAAGAACCTCTAATGTTAGAAAAGTGTAATAGCAGGTAAACTGACTATGCAGCGCTTCTACAGTATCTAACAGAGAGTAATTAGTGATTTCGCTGCAACACAATATGCAGACGGACGACACAGTTGAAATGTAGAGTAAAATCACATAAAAGAGAACATTTATAACGATGGATTAGGATTATGCCTTGTCTGAAGATTTGTCTCATGCAGCTTTGCAGAGAGAGGAAGGAGTTTTTAGCACCACTGGAAACTCTATGCTGAGAGTGAGGAGCGGATCATCAGTCGGTTTCTTTTGTCCAGTGAAGTTTTAGTTGATCTCTATTCTAGGGATTTTAGCTCTGGGTCCATTTCAAAGAGAAACTGAAGATAGTGCTGGCATTTAGAAACTACTAAGTTGAATAATGACACATCTTACCTTCATTCATATGGCACACACTGCAATAAATTACATTTCCAAAACCAGCAGCCGGAGAAGACATTAAACATGACGGATTTTCATGCCATCGCAGAGTTTCAAAATGAAACTGGGGAAATACAAATGCACACAAGTATAAAAACATAAAAATCAATATATATTTTTTTCATCATTTTTATTTATTTATTTATTAGACAAACTACTCGTAAAAGTTGCAAATAAACCATTTTTGCTTTGCTCTACGTCTACATCCTTTTAGAATTTACATCAGCATGTAAACTGGCAACTCTGGTATTTTTAAGCAACTTGTTTACCATATATGGCAATTTAAGGGCATTTCTTTATGCAAATGAGTGCAAACCAATTTAGATTGTGTGGGATTGATCAGTGGTTATTACTTACAGCTGCATAATACATAGCAATTTTCTTGTGTTTTTGGATTGGATCTTTTGCAGAAATGCTGTACTTGTTTAATGCATGATTTGGTAAAGACCCCAAGTCTGATGAGCGGACCTTGGACACTGAAGGATCTGGAGATATCTTGTCTCAGATCCCTTGCTCAATATTATGTATGCAGCCATACCATCCATCCATCTTCTAACACTTACTCCTTTTCAGAGTCATGGGGAACCTGGAGCCTATCCCAGAGAGCATCGGCACAAGGCCGGGGTACACCCTGGGCAGGGTTGCAGCCATACCATCCATCCATCCATCCATCCATCTTC
>JAOUWY010000045.1:14533812-14547326 GCA_025728095.1 Prietella phreatophila | reverse complement strand
CCTGTCCAGGGTGTACCCCGCCTTGTGCCCCATGCTCCCTGGGATAGGCTCCAGGTTCCCCGTGACCCTGAAGAAATAGAAATAGCATCCCAACAAACTGTTAGATCAATTCCTATCACTTTAGAAAGATACTACGAAGCGATTTCCTTCTTAAAACGTCGATTTTAAAAACGTCATTGGATAAAAAAACGCTAGAAAGACAAAGCGCGCTCGACTTCATACTGAAAATATTGCCTTTAAGTGCATGATATTTTCTCGATAATAATAATAAAAAGTGTGAAACAAACATTTCTCAGAGTGAGCGTAAGGCGATATGGAGACTTTTTTCTGTTCCTTTAGTGTGCTTGGTTTACGTTTCTCCCATCGCCATGACGACTGGCATCGCTCGCGTTTGTGCTGAATCGGTCGTGTCATGCGCTGGAGAAATGCTCAAGCTCACGAACTCATGGCCAGAGAGTTCTTATGTGTGTACTCGGTGTGATGTCGGTCTGTGACATGAGCCAGAAATGGTACAGTGGCAAACCGGATTGAAATGATGATGCCCAGGATGTAGCTCTCCCTGAAGAGGAGCTGAAGAGGCGATGCTCAGGATGTCCTCGTCCTCAGACACTGAGTGAGTGAGCAAATCCCTCTCACATGGCCTCGCTAATAAAGGAAGCTCGTAGCTCGAGCACAAAAACTACAGAGAGGGGTTTGGACAGCAAACAGGTCTTTGGGACATTGTGGAGGGTTTGGGACAAATCGTTTGTTTAACTCGGACTGTGTGTGTGTGTGTGTGTGTGTGTGTGTGTGTGTGTGTGTGTGTGTGTGTGTGTTTAGTAATGAATTATGCACATATGAAGAGGAGACGTGTGTCTGCTGTTTATTCCTTAACTGATTACACTCCGTAGTGTCTTATCTGTCTGCTGAAACCTAATCTCTGTGTGATATAAGAGGCATAGTGTGTGTGTGTGTGTGTGTGTGTGTGTGCGCGTCTCCTTGTACCATTTTTTTGCTAAATGTTCTTCAGACACTTGAGATATAGTTAGCTCTGAACTCACAGGTGATATTTCCTTCTCGTCCAAAGAGCTCCTACTGCACACACACACTTGTGGTAAGTCGCTCCTGGCTGGCGTGAATGCCTGTCTCTCTCCACAGGATCTCTGGGTAAACAGAGGGGATGCTGGGTAAACAGAATAAGTCATGCCAAAGAGCAGGGATGTCGCTCCGAGGTCAGCTCATCCCCTTCAGAATGAAGCACTGGGGACTTTGAGAGAGACAGAGAGAAGGAGAGAGAGACAAACATAGAAAAACAGAGAGAGAGAGAGACAGACATAGAAACACAGAGAGAGAGAGAGAGAGAGAGAGACAGACTGATACACGCACAGAAAGAGAGAGAGAGAGAGAGAGAGAGAGAGAGAGCGAGAGAGAGACAGACTGATATACACACAGAAAGAGAGAGAGAGAGAGTCAGAGAGGTACGCAAATAGAAAGAGAGACACAAAAAGAGAGAGACAGAAAGAGAGAGAGACACACAGAGAGATAGACACACAGAAAGAGAGAGAGAGAGAGAGAGAGAGACGCATAGAGACATATACACACCCAGAAATCGAGGGATGGGAGATGTGACTGTAATACAGCTTCCTGTAGTGTAGTTGGTGCTGGTCGGTGCTGCTCGAGCAGCTGATGAGCCCGATGTGGGTTGGGGGTGGCCTCATGCAGGAGTTCATGGGAAAACTAATAGTCCTGAAGGCTAACACACACACTATCCCATGAGGCCTTGCTGCTCTGCTCCTCCAATCTGGTGGAGTTTCTGGTGGTCGTGAGCGAGGCTGCGCTCGGCCGCCAAGTCACGGCTCACTTCCTGCCTCCAGGAAAACCCTGATCTTTCCCAGGCCAATAATAAATCTCCGTGTATAAATATAGAGATAAGAGCGGCAGAGGCCTGAGAGCAAAAAAAAGGACACACACACACACACACACACACACACACACACACACACACACACACACACACACACTCTCACCTGTTACAATGGCAGCACCAGAAGTATGGAGAATTATATCGGTATGTGTATTGTTGTAGAAGAGTGTGGCCTGGCTGTAACAGGTGTAAACGGGGTGTTCACAGGAGTCTCACCTGGCAGGTTCTCTCCACCGTTTCAGCCAGCTGCAGCAGTTCGCCATCAGACTGAACATCACAGTCCAATCACATGGACACGGAAACCTCCGCTCTCGGACAGTTAACCTGTGAAACCTGAGGGTTAACTAGCCGAGATCAACAGCGTTGACATTCTGAGCCGTTCCCTTTAGAGCGAATTAACCAGCCAGCTAGAGCGCGTTTATAAAAGCCCAGAATCTTGAGCCCGCTGCTTTACTTTCTCCACCATCGACGCGGTTCAGTCCGGGTCAGCGAACTAGATACATCCCATAATACTCGGCTAATTAAACACAATGCTAACATAGCGTCGGTCGACTTTTAAAGCTGACCTTTGCTAGTGCGCTGGTTCGTAAAATGTTAGCGATGTTCTTATTGCTTATAAATACATATTATATCTATCCAAAGCAAAATGAGCTTTTTTTCTGCTTGTATATCGCACTATTTCACTTCGTTAAAACGCTCACTGCGCTTTTTGTTGACGCCAGCGGCTGCTATGGCTGCGGCCGTGATTTCATCAAGAAGTCCATCCCAAACCGAACACCACCACCCTAACTAGTCTGCCTACAGAGTGCGCGCCTTCATTGTGTTGTAACACACTACCTAGTGCACTAGATAGCGGATTGAGACCTATCCGATACAGTAGACCGTTATGTACAATTAACGCCCCTGCTGGATGGAATGAGTAAACATGACTAGTACTGCGCATGCGCTGTACTGTCGTTCAATTTATTCCCCCACGGACATAAACATGAGACAAAGAAAATTGGACTCCGTGGTCATACGTGTTTAATTTTTTTGTTTTGTTTTGTTTTTGTAGGCCAGAAAAAAAAACTCTTGATATATAAACCCCCTATATTAACCCATCCCAATTATATACCGTTCAAACATTTACATAAAATACAAAAAAGAAAGAAGGAAGGAAAAATAATACGAATAAATTAAATTAGTAAGTCGCTGCTCTTGCGTAGAACAGTTCAGACATGCCTCGGTTGTGAGACATTTCATTCTTCCCGTTATTGTTTGTTGAGTGGAAAGAGAAGAGCTTTAGAAACATATGTACATCAATGTCATAAGAGGTTGGGCTCTTCTCAAAACCGGTTTGATTCAGTTGAATGTCTGCTTCAGCTCTTCCTTATTCAAAATATATCATGCTGTTTGTTTCGTAGAGCTCACGAGACTCGTGTCGTCCTCTGTGCCATCAAGATACGCTAGGCAAATCCTGCGACAAATCTAAATCCAAGTACAAGGACTAAGCGATGGCCAGATTTAGGCGGATGATTCTTAATCAAATCGGTGACAAAGTTCGCAAATAACCAGATATTTTGCAAATGTACTGGAAATATTCCAAATTTCATTGCCATTGCAATTACATCTATGCCTTACACGTCTTGAAGCAAAAGTCAAATCGTGGTTGAGGTTGAGGCAGAATCCTCATTGCCTCTGGCATTAAACCTAGTTCATATCTTTCGTTATCAGATGAAATACTGCAGCGATCTTTAAAAACAATTCGCATGGTAGCTAGCTTGTTACCCAGGTCACACACTTCAAATCCACCGTGGTGTCAGCGATGTAGAACATCACCTTCGACCACTAAAGTCCGGGATCATCGCATCGTAGCAGATGAACTACCGTACTCGACGTCTATTATCCCGTTCCTCAGAGATATTAAAAAAACAAAAACAAAAATGATGCAAGGTGTCCAGGCGGTCAAACAAGCTCCATGTTCCCACCCTTTTGTTTGTTTTTATTAAAATTGTAGTCATGATTTCATTCTTTTGAATGTCCACAGCAGCTTTCAACAGGTCAAACAGGCTCCATGTCTTCAGGAGGCATCTACGAGAAAAGTGTAAACAAGTTAGAAAGAAACACAACGTCAACGTCACAGGCTTTCGAGTGAGTTTACAATGGAATGCTAACAGTGGTGGAAAATGAGTCGGATCCCAGCAGAACGTTCCTTCCCTACATCAACTTTCCAGAGTTCTGCGATCATACCAGAGCAGTGCGATAAACAGGATGCACGGAGAAACGTGAAAGCCGAGTAATCTACGATGACTATTTAAAACTCTTCGCGAGTAGTACCCTGATCGGCCAGTTCTGCTGAAAGCTTTGTTGAAGGCAAATCCAGCGATTATTAAAAATCCAGTTGCAGATTAGCCGAAAGCTAAAAGCACACCGACTTTCAGTTCAGCTGGACTTTTGGGACCTCTAAACACTACACAAAAAAGGAAAACTACAAGGGCGTCGGCTTTGTGCCGAGTGTGGTGAGGAGGGGGTGATTTACACTCTTAACGCGATTCTAAAAAGATTCATTCAAATGGATGACAACATAACATTAAACGCACTTACTTTCATCGTCTGAATCGAAGCCGAAGAGAGACGTGCATTTTTCTCGGTGCAGCTGGAGCTCTTCTTCACGGTCGAAGGCCGCGTTACAGCGCGAGCAGCTCTGCTTCTTGACGGGGCTGACGTCATCTATAACAGTGCCTTTGGCACTCGCTTGGGGTCCCCTCCACTTTTTGGGCATGCTGAGATACAGCTCGTCCAGGTAAGCTGAAGGAGGAAGTCTGTTGAACGGCTTGACCGCCACTTTCTCGTACTTCAGTTCCTGCTCTTTTGGAGCTGTAGGGGGCGCTTTAACGCTAGATTCTTGTTCGTGGTCAGCGTGACCGTTGACAAGCCGGGAGTTCTTGCTGCTGTAGTTCACCGAACTTCTATGTAAAGTCAAAGGCTTTTCGTCGTCTAGTTTTACAGGGGCCGGGCTGTTCTTCTGTTCCATGACTTCACCTGGTGGAAGTAGAGGAGGAGGAGGAGGAGGAGTCGTCGTCGTCGGAGGAGGAGTCTCAGGCTCAGTCACCATGCTTTCGGTTGTCTGTTGTGCTGCAGGTGGAGTACTCTTTACTCTTGATGCTCTGAGGCTGGGTTTGTCCACACCTTTCTCAGAAGTTGCTGATTTGTCCTTTTTCGGCAGAACGGATTTATAATGACTCTTTTCATGGCTGTACAGGTCCTTGAGGCTGGCAGATTCCATCGTGCATCCAGGGAAGCAGCACTGTGCTTTCAGAGGATTATGGTCCTTCTCCATGTGGTCGCCCACGTCGATTCGCGTTTTGAATCTCTTCTGGCAGGCCGCGTGGTAGCACGGGTGTTTGAGGTTGCCCCGGTGAGACACGACATGGTCGAAAAAGTGCCGAGGAGTCCAAATCCTCCTGGCACAGAACAGACACTTTTTCGCGGCGAGGTTGTACAAGAACTCGAGGGCTTTCGTGTCACCCGGGTGGTGCATGAGGACGTGGGAGAGGACTGGGCCTGGCATGGCTTGGAACGTGCACGTGTCTATAGGACAGCTGACCGCGGGAGCACTACCGACTTTCCTCTTCCGTGCGGTCTCACTGGATTCTGCCTCGGTCCCGTTTCGCTGTTTTTCCACATTCGGAACGGAGTTTTCCGTTGTGTCCGTGGACTCGGCAGTCAAGGTACCTTCTTCGTTCTTTCGTTTCTTTGCCGCTTTTCCGTCGACTTTTTCCTCGTCCTCTCGGTGCTTTTTCTTCTTTACTCTTGGTTCCTCCACCACCTTTTCTCTTCCACAATTTTTACTTTCCACTTCTAAATTATTGCTGGTTGCCTTGTCTGCTTTGGTCCGGATATCGTAATTAGCTTTATTACTCTTGATCGCCTTGTCTGATCTCCCGGTGTCGGTCTTGCTCTCTTCTTTTACTGCTGGCACATTTTTACCGACTGCAGGACTCTCTTCCTGAATGCACCACATCCCAATCTTCCTTCTAACTACTCCGTTCGGCCTGTGAACGGAACCGTCCTTGGGCGCTGAACTATTTCCCCCTGCAATCACTTTTCTAGACTTTCTTTTCCTGCCTAGCTTCGTCCTAAGCGGACGTCCTTTGTGCTCGGACTTCCTGACCGACCCTCTTGTTATGTATCGTATCGGCTCCTGCGGGGTGCTCTGCTTATCGTCCTCTGCGCTGCTTTCTTTTTGCTCTGGAGCTGACGTATGCTTCTTCGTGTCCGTCTCCTTCGGCGGTGTTCCGCTATTATCTGAGCTTTTCTCCGTCTCGCACCGAGCTTTCCTTGTCAGTTTCAGTCTCATCAGCAGTCTTGACTTGATCTGTGCAAATCCAGGCTTTGCTTTCTTGGGCGGTGACTCGGGAACGGGCTGATCTGGGTTCATGGACACTTCGGGTACATCCTCACGCTCCTTCGTCTCGGCCGGACTTTTGACCCTGCTCAACTCTTTAATGTGCTTTTGGAAATGCTGTAAGGCTCCACGAGTCAGAGCCAGCTTGTCACAAAACATGCACTTCTTTTCAGTCCGGTAATGCCATAAAGCATGACTCAGAGGCGTCTCGTATGTTTTATTGCAAAGCTTGCATTGGGCTTTAGGCTGCACGGTAGTCTGGGTACTGGATACGGGAGATGAGCCGTTGTTCGGAGACGGCTCGACCGCCGCGGTCTGTTGCACCGCCGGTTCTCGAGGTTTCGCTTCTTCGAGAGTCTTGAGAATACTTTCAGCTGCAGGCGGGGTTTTAGAGGCATCTACAACCTCTTTGTCTTCAGCTGGATTTTCGCGAGTGTCTGAGATTTCTTTGGGGGTAGACGCTTGACTTTCGGGTGCGAGTTCAGGTGTAGGTGCATTTTCAGAGGTAGAAATAACGTCAGTTGCTTTCTCGGACGTGGTTCGAGTATCATCAGTAGCTTTGTCAGATGGATTACCAAGACTCGAAACTTCCTGGGTGTTTCCCAGCGCTTGAATGTTGCCGGTCACGACGGTAGCAGTTTGATCTTTGGGAGGACGGTCCACAGTAGTGATTCTGCCATCAGCCTGCTCGACGGGTGAAAGTACTGGCAGGTCAGATCCATCACTAAGACCAGAGATGTCCTGGGTTACAACAGCAGTCAGTGAGGTCACTTTAGTCTCCACTAGCGGTTCACTAGGATTCTTTACAGGCGCAAGAGACTGAATATCTTCTTCCTGTTTCACGGCGCGTGGAACTGTTAACACCGCGGTATCCGTAAGGCGATCGAGCGAAGGGCTTTCCTCCTCTTCAGGCACTTTTGCGTAGGAGTGGAATTTTGTAATAACGACCAGGACGTCCTGCGGATGAAAGTCTTCTGTGTCTCTACACGAATGTGGGGATTTCTCTAACAGCAGGTGGAGGAGCGAGTTCGGCCGAGTCGAGTTACTACATGACGCCGGTCGAGGTGGATCAAAGCGATGCTCTGTGGAGGAAGTCGTTTTGGACGCAGGGCGGCCCTGAACGTCCGCAGGAAGCTCGACTTCGTTATCGGGGTAGGAATATTCCATTGTGATTTCAATGACTGGCGTGTCAACTAGAACGTCCTTTAGCGAGCTGAACAGCTTTGGTTTCCTCCCTGGTTTCTTCCGTTGTCCAAGAGCGCTGCTTTCTCCCAGGGCAGCTAACTGCTCCAGGAGCCACCTGGGCTTCCTGCCCCGCCGTTTCAGCATATTTTTCTCCGCCTGCCGAGTGAGGAACCTCTGACATCTGTTGTTCAGCTGCCTGGCATGATTTTGAGCCAAATCCAGCTGCCTGAAGGAACGCCGGACTGGACACAGCTCCAGATTCTTCGTGAGCCGCGACCCTGGTTTCCTTCCTCTCTTCTTATACTGAGGCGCTTCAGAAGACACGTAGCCCGAAGTAATCGTGACCTGGTTTTCTACCGTCTCAGATTCCTGCTCGTCTCTAATCCTGGGCTTTGCCTCCTTTCTGATGGTGGTCCTCTCCGGCTCGGCGCGGCACTTGCAGTGCTCTCGGACGCAGTAACTGGGCCCCCATTTATCCTCTTCCGTAATTTCACGGAGGGCGGCTCTGGCTACCTCGTCGCTCATGAGCTTCAGGCAGTTCGTTTTGATGTTCAGAAGGCTCCAGAATTCGGGGTCGAAGAACAGGCCCCTTTTCAGGATCTGAATCACATCAAAGCGCACGTTGTTCCCGATGGGACTGGAATCCAGGTGGTACTCCAGGTCCGGATGGTTGTACAGGAAGAACACGGTCTTGTAGGCCTCGACCGTGCGCTCCAGGAAGAACACGAGCAGCGCGCAGGCTCTGCAGATCTCCAGGTCGTTGGGGAACAGGTACGCAATGGTTTTGTAGATGAGAGACTTGGTGACGGGGTCGTTCTTCAGGTCGGTCTGAAGGGCCTGAGCACAGAGCTCGATGCAAAACGTGAGGCCTACTTTCCCCAAATGCTGAAATCCAAAACCAGAAAAGAAACTTCATGAGCGAAGAACACGGAACCCTTAAACAGCTTATTTATTTATTAGGACTTTGAGCTACTAGATATTTTTGATGTTTAGGTCCAAAATAAGGCGTGCATTTTTGTCCACAACACCGATTTCAAACATTTAATCCCACACCTTCAGAGCAAAAGGTTTTTAACATCATGAGAAACGTTTCAGTCGAGCGTCCACAAACTGTTGACCGTGTGTAGTGTGTGTATGAATCCTAAATTTGCGGTGCAGGAATTACATGTAGCGTGTTTTTCATTATTATATACCATGTCATGACGTACCTCAGCCAAGATCACCTTGATAAATGGAAAGATTGCTTTTACGTTGGTGGCTGCCAGGAGCAACCGTTTGCATTCTTGAAGAAAATTGTTTTCCGTGGCCTTCACTCTGAGGTACAGCTTACACCATATGAAGACCAGATCCCTGAGGAGAGCCAGAATATTCATCATTAGATAACAACATTATGGTGCAATTTACACCAGCCAATCATTTAACAACAATAATAACAATAATAGCAGCATTATTTCCAATCTTGTCGCACAAATATACAATCAGGACCATGATGATTCAATCATTAATTAGAAAAAGTGAAGGTAGAGGGGGTTGTTTTTGACGAAACCACTGCAGAGCACAAAAAGCCTTATCTGCTGCTGACTCAGACACTGGCATTGAAGGCTGTTTTGGGCCTCACCAAAGGTAGTACATGTCTCCGGTTCTGAGCTGCTGCAAGAGGAAGCCTCTGCTGAGCTCCAGGAGCAATTCGTCCTTTTCCTCATCCTCTGCGATGCACAGGATCTCCACCGCGTCTTTCCCGTCAATCTCGGCCATCTTTACAACAACAAATTCCAAGAGTCAAAAAAACAAAAAACATCATATTATGAGAAAGACATTGTTTTTTCCCCCCTCCAAACCTCCATCTACAATCTGATGGCACCATTTCATCGTGAGCACGAACGCACCTCCGTGAAGAGGCGTTCTTGTTGAGAGGACTTGCAGAGACAGGCGAGGTAGGCCTGCTTGAAGAACAGGCGTCGGCCTGAAGTCGGGTGCTGACTGCACTTCAGGGCCAACGCCATGGCCTCACGGGTCCGCTCGCAGGCCAGCAAGTAACGTACACGCAACTCGAAGAACACGGACACCTCGGAGCTCAGATACCGGTCCACTGTACAGCAAACGGTTACAAAGAAGCAAAATGTTCACTGATGCTCAGAACAAGTTGTTTGTACTTTCATTTAAAAATAAATAAATAAATAAAATGGAAAAGAAAAAGAAAAAAACCTGAGCACACCTTCTTCTTGTCGTTGCTCCACTTCCTTTAGGATTCCCTCCAGTACGGGACTCGCCCAAGGCCCTCCATCTCTGATGACGTGTCTAACCTGCAGCAGGTACACGTTCTGGTACCTCACTAGACTCGAGTGGCATTCCTACACACACAAAAGCGTGGAGACGGTTAAACACGACCAGGGTGATTGATAGAAAAGAAAAAAAAAGTCATCACGTGGCTTAACGTTAACGCAGATTTTAATAACGACCCCGTGGAAGAATCTCTAAAAGGTCGTCACGGGCCATACAATTACCTGAAACGAGTCCAGAATATCTTTCAGAGGGTCCTCGGGGAACTCGTCTCTCCCGAAGAACAGCAGCAGCTCGAACACACTCCTGCGAGAAAGTTAAAAAAAAAAGGTTTTCCTTCGTTACTCAGCGATTTTTAAGAACTCAAATCCCTCACAATATGAATAACTACGTGTTCGAAGAAAAAGTTTCGAACACAGAACTTGTACTCGGAGTTTATACTCACAGAGCCAGACTGCTCAGAGTGTAGCGCACGTGCTCACAATCGGACGGGAACGACGCCGTGCCTCGGACAAACACGCACAGAGCGCTCCTCAGGACCTGCAGCTGTGGAAGGGGCACGTGCCATTGGCCGGTGTATTCCTCCACCAGCTAGGAGAAGGGAAGAAAAAGATTTTATAAAAAATAAATAAAAAACAGGAGGAGTGGATAAAATGAGAACAGGGAGCTTCCACAAAAGAGGAAATGAAGAGAAGGAAGAAAAGTGACTCAGTAATAAGAGAAACGTTTAAGACCAGGACTGGAATCCTCATTCTTTCTTTCTTTATTTACACACTGTAGAATAATAATAACAAAAGACATTAAATCTCTGGAGATTTGGAACTATGGGAATTATGTTGTGATAAAAAATCAAAATAATTTAGCATCTTCATAATAGACACGCTTTCTGCCTAGAATTTCCAGAAATGTATTCTTGCCGTTTTCTCGAGGAATTTCCCTGAAATGATTTTTAAACAGTTCCCACCGACGCTGGACTCTTATCGGCTGCTTTTCGGAGTATTTCTCTCTGAGTCGTCCGTTTAAAACAAGGTTTTTCCGTAAATAAAACGTTTGTTTTCTAATGAAAGAAACGAACACGTCGGCACGATTGTATCTTTGTCTATGACTCCGACTTCAAACATTTAATCACACATCTTCGGATCAAAAGCTTATTAGTATCGTGAGAGACGTTTCAGTCGAGCGTCCACAAACTTTTGACCAGCCGTGTACGCTCACGCGGTCCTGTGCCATAGAATGAAACGTTTCACGCGGATGCGTTCGAGATGCCCTGAAAACCCCACAGGTTTGCGATAATCGACGCCCAGTCCTGTTTTCGGAGCGACCGCGTGTTGCGTTAGCTGGACAGTTATTGACATGACAGCTTTGCGCTGCACTTTATTTGACCGCCGGCTTGTCACCTGGTCACGCCTATGGGAAGAGGAGATGTGTGTGGTGTAGCAGGCCCTGAGATTCAGAACGAGCATCCTACAACTAATTGGTTTAAACATGCAAAGTAAATAAATGAAAAAGGGTTGTGTTCTCCGAAAGTCAACGACACGTAGGGTTTCGTCTTTCTCCGATCGTTTTAAAGTTGATCTTCGATAAAATAAAAACTCTAGAAATAAATCTGGCCTCATTTCATTAAAAAAAAAAAAAATTCAGATGAATCAACCGTCTTAGAGAGAATCAATGAGTCCCAGAGGCGCTGGAAGTATCACAGTCTGTTAAAATATGCCTCAGAGATACTGGACTTTGGCAGAAGGGGCATAAAGGAGGATCGTCACCCGTTAACAGACACTTATGAGCGAGTCTGGAGTGCATTATTCCACGACAGGTGTGGATGATATGGTTTCTCTGATTGTTCATCATATATTGACTTTTATTTCTTGCTAGTACAACTAAGCTGGAAAAATATGCAGAACATTACTGGCTTCAGCACAAGTGGCGTAGAAAGTCCTTTCAGAAAACTGCCTTCTGGTCTGTAATGCTGGATTGCGTTTGCATGGGCCTCCTGTCAGTCACTTTATATAAACGCCACTGAAATCGGCAAGACCGCAGCGCAGACAGGGAATTCTCCTGCGTAGAGCTGTGCAAAATCTTATCTATACAAAAATGATCTATACAAAATAACTGCGTGACCGGTCTACCTCGTACAATTTCTGATCCGTCCGTGTCAGAGTCATTATAACCGAATCGAGTCCAAATTACATGACTGTACCTCTCTTTTAAGCTACAAGTTCAACATCTTTCAGTTGGGCCGATGCTTTGTCTGTGCCGGAGTGTGACGGGGAGTTTGCGCCGTGATATTAAATTGATTTGTATAGCGCTTTTAACAACTCACATGGTCACAAAGCAGCTTTACAGACACGTATAAATTCATTGATCCCTGTGGAGTGAGCCAGAGGCGTCTGTGGTAAAGAAAAACCCACGAGATGACGTTAGAACGAAACCTTGAGAGGAACAGGTCTCAAAAAGGAACCCATCCCCATCTGGGTGACACCCAAGAGTGCGATTATGAAGAAATCCCTTCGATAACTGTGTGCTACATGGTCAAAGAGTGTACAATTGTGTAACCAGGAGATTCAGTACACTTTTCACATGACGTCTGTTTTGTTGAAGCTAACTGTTCAGTGATGGAGACTTCAGTGCCACTGTTTGACAACTGCAATCCTAAAGCTATCATAGCATAATTGTTCATATCAATTGCAGTTCAACTGACTACATCACGCTCTTCCATGATCGTTTTTGGTTGTTGTTTTTTTACAGCACACCACACCAACGCTAGCAGCGCCTAGTTCTGACCTAAGTGGAATAAATCGGCTGCCGAACAGTAGCTTTTACAACGTTGGCGGTATTTACGATATAGGAAAGCGTTTATCTAATAGACCGTCCGTACATGATTTCGCAGAGTTTGTTTTGTGATTGTTGTGGCCAAAAAACGCTTGATTTTGCTATGGCGGTTTTTTTCCCTCCAAAAATTTGCTCTTGGAGTCTCTCGCAGTGACAAGTGTTGGTAAACGAGACCGTTTAGAATGAAACGGCCGTTCTTCAAAAATAAATCAATAAATAAAAACAGAACAAGACAAATAGTAAATTCAGAATTAAGACAAATGTCTGCAAATGCACCTTTAACATCAAGTGTATTTAAGGTAGACCGGTGTAAAAGGAGGCTGTTTGGCATGCCTATAGGTCTCTTACAAAGTCCAAAAAGGGAGTTGGTTTTAATGTGATACGAACACTACAGACCTAATCCGATGTGCAGTACAGAGAGGTACAACGAGACACTACAGAGGTAGGAGTTTAAATTAGGAAAATATCAGGACATTTTTGCAGTTACCATGTCATGTATGAAACACTCCAGCTTGAAGAAATCAAACAATAGCTTGAATGAAGTGTGCAGTAAATAATAATAATCATCATCATCATCATCATAATAATGATAATAATAGTGAATAAGCAGTAATGAAGTATGCAGTAAATAATAATCATAATCATAATAATAATAATAATAATGATAATAATAGTGAATAAGCAGTAATGAAGTGTGTAGCAAATAATAATAATAATAATAATAATAATAATAATAATAAGTGAATAAGCAGTAATGAAGTGTGCAGCAAATAATAATAATAATAATAATAATAATAATAATAGTGAATAAGCAGTAATGAAGTGTGCAGTAAATAATAATAATAATAATAATAATAATAATAATAATAATAATAATAATAATAGTGAATAAGCAGTAATGAAGTGTGTAGTAAATAATAATAATAATAA
>JAOUWY010000045.1:14325196-14337453 GCA_025728095.1 Prietella phreatophila | reverse complement strand
CAGTAGAAACCGTCCACACACGGCTTCTTATCAATATGTATAAATACTTCTGTTTTGAATTAATAAACCGGACGTCTCTGTGTGCATGCAGGTGTCAGTGTGTGTTCACTTGGGCTCCCGAGATATCTGAAATGCTCTGAGGAAAACCAGACTTTCTAGCTCATAGCAACACAGAACTAAATGTTACTAGACGTTAATGGTAAAATAGGCTAAAGAAAGCATGACGGAGATCTGGAGACATAAAGCTGAGATTCCTGAGACGAGTGGAAATCTAACAGTTTCTTTCAAGTAACCTTTTAAGTAGGTTGTTTTAAATTGTCTTTATTACAGATATCCAAAATAAAATTAAATCTCAATACAAGTCTTTAAAAGACAAATAAGTTAAAGCAACGTCATGGAAAAAAAACCCAAACATGTGCCTTTTTCTGGCCAGTTCTACAACGATGCGGTCAGTACATGATCCTACACAACTGGGATGCAGCATACAAGTTTAGACAATGTCCACTTCTGAAAGAGTTTCCGTTTATAAACTGAATAGGAAACTCTATAGAACATTCTTATATATAATGGTATAAGTGAGAACATTTGTGAACCAAAGTCCTCATTTTTTTTCTGTTCTGTTTTGGTACATATCTAAGCCATTAACTGCAACCATGAAAAGTCTACATGAAAAGTTAGCTGTTTTAGTGGACTCAGGGCATAGTGCTCTCCAGGGTTATGGTTTAAACATTTCTCCCAATCAGTCCAATGTCAACAATGTGTCCTGCAGCAAATATGTAAAAAAATACAGGAACAGGAAAGGTTAATGTGTTTAAAATCAATCGTCCCCCCCCCCTTTATACAGTTTTCCTTCACCCATTTAGAATTAAAAGCATTAGTTAATGTAGCTGTCTGGTTTAATATCCCTGAATGATTCATATGATTTCCATATTGAAGATATCAGTAATATCCTCAGATTATTTTTCAAGATTAAATAATACAAAAAAAACAACAAGATAGGCCTCATATACACAGTTTGATATAAATTGTTTCTGGCTGCAACAGTAAAAAAAAAAAAAAAAACCCTCCCCCTAAAAAAAAAAACCAAAACAAACAAACAAACAAAAAAAGAGGCTGTAGTATTTACATGAAAAGAACATACACTGAAGTATCAGATTAGTAGTTACTAGGTACTGGGTATGAATGGGATAAGTATCACAACTCCCTAGATGTTTGCAGTAACTGACATGATGGAAGAACTGACTGGCAAAGTGATGATAAAGATTCCACATTCGCAGTAGAACATGCACTAGAATGTCATGTTCACATTGAAAAACAGTAAGAAATAAAGCTGTAGATTAGTTGAACCCCGCAGATCACTGGGAATGTTCGGAATTTATTGCTTCTCAGTATACGTGAAGGTATGTACCCTTTGAGTCAACCCCAACTACATTTCTAGCTGTGCATCTGTAGAAACCTGTGTCTCTTGGAGTGGGGTTCTGGATTATAAGGAAGCCCTGGGGGTGTATATACTTGTTTCCAAACAGGCGTGGCTGAGTGCTCACAATTAACCTTGTTCTGTCTGGAGTCTCCCATGCCACTTCTGCCTTAGGGCTACCAGAAGCTAGACAGTTCAGTTGAACAGCAACTCCTCTTCTGGCATAGGTGGTAGGAGGTGGGCCACTGGAGATCTGTGGTAAGTATGCAATTATAGCCACTTGGATTGTTAGCAAGGAGCTTCCATATTTGTTTGAGGCACGGCAGGTGTAAGAGCCTCTGTCGTACACGGAAGCCTTCTGGATGGAAAGAGTACCATTTGGTAGAACAGCATGGCGAACTGTCCTTTGAGGTCCAGTTAGAACAACCCCACTTGGCAAAGTCCATGTAAGATGGACAGGGTCACTAGTAGATAGACAGTGTAACTGTAGGCTTTCACCATTTATGACACTAACAGGTGAGTTGTACCTGTTATTAATCTCTGGCTTCCGCCCATGTGTCAGTACCACAGTCCTCTCAACCAGTCCACCAGCATTGCGCCCCAAGCATCGATATGTTCCTGCCTCTGACACAGCAGGGTTAGTAATTACCAAAGTCCCATCAGATCTGTGGAAGAACTTGTTAAACTGGGAGCCACTCATTAGAGGAGAACCACTAGGAAGAATCCAGGTCAACTGTGGTGCTGGGGAACCTTCAGCAGAACAATTTAGCATCATTGTCGTTCCAACTGTAAGAGAGAGAGATTCTGTTTTAGGACTCTTGAGTCTTGGTTTCTCTATAATGTCCATCACATCGAGTTGTACCATGAGCCTTGCTTCCCCGCCTTCATTACGAGCTATACAGGTTAATTTAGCTGTATCGGTTACCCTTAATGAATGGATATCAAGAGTGCCATTTCGATGGACTGTCATCCGGCTTCCATAGTGCGGTGCTGGGAGAATAATATTCTCTGGGAAAACCCATAGCACATGAGGAACAGGGGTACCAGATGCCTCACAGTGGATCAGTTTCCTTTGATTCTTAATTGCAGATACTTTGAAAGAGTTTGTGGATCCTCTTAGCCCATTGATAGTAGGAGGTGATACCATGATTTCCAGTCTGGCCACTTTACGATCTTGCCCTGCACTGTTCCTGGCTAGACATGTGTAGTTCCCGCCATCAAACCGCTGCACTTTCTGAATAACCAGTGTCCCATCATTGTGGATCAAGTATTTGTCTGAGGCAGGAGGAATCACTCTGTTTGTCGGAGAGAACCACAGTATGTGAGGGTTAGGCTCTCCTTTGACAGTGCACTTCAGTGAGGCTGAATCTCCATACATGACCCTGAGTACCTCAAAGGTCCTGTTTCTGATTACAGGCACATCTGCCAACACCTTGATATTTACTTTCATCTCATCCTTGCCAATCTTATTCTCAGCATAACATGTGTAATCACCTTCTTCGTGCATCCCCACATCGTTAAAGAATAAGGTGCCATTATCAAAAACCACATATCTACTACTTGGACCACCGCTGTTGCTGTCAGATTTCATAATGCTGTTGACCATAGTGCCATCAGGCAGAGCCCATTGGATCTTTGGGTTTGGAAGACCTGATGCAACACAGTCGACTTTCAGGTCACTTCCATACATAACCTTCTGATTGAGATGTGTCTTCTGCTCAATCTTGGCTGGTTTTGTCAAGATATTGACCTTAAGGGGTGCATAATCATCTCCCATCTTGTTATGTGCAGCACAAAGATAGTCACCTTCATCTTTCTCTGTTACAGAATGGATAGACAGTGACCCATTGGCAAACACCTTGATCCGTGGATCGTAACTGGAAAACAAAGAATTTGGAAAACATAATTTGAGTCTGTGGAAATAAATGTGAAATAACCTGTAGTACTCTGTATTACACTGGAGTAGTATACATCATTGTACTACTTTGTAGTACCAATTTATTGAGTATACTTATTAATATATTCATTCAGCATTCATGTCCAGTAAGCACTTGTCCTGGACAGGGTTGCAGTTGATCGAGAGCCTGCTGCAGGAATGCTGGGTGTGAGGTGGGAATACACCATGGATGGGACACCAGGCCATTGCAGGGCACCATTCACATTCGTTCACACCCACAGGCAATTTAGCACAGCCAATTCTCCTACGTATATGTCGGTTTAGGGAAAGCAGGAGGAAACTGAATAACCAAAAACATGCAAACCCTGCACAGACAATAACATGTGCTCAAGTTCAAACCAGTTACCCTAGAGCTGTGTTATTATTCATTAAGTAGATATAGAGAGTTGGTATAAGTGTTGATTAATTTGTAGTAGGTGTAATTCTGGAAAGAAAAATATACTAAAAATACTAGAGACTCTGAACGTCGATGTATGGGAGAGTTATGTATCTGTTTAAACGTGATTGATTTAATTAATATATGTTTTCATTACCTATAATGAGCATCCACAAGCTTTTTGGATGGAGTCCTCCAGATGACCCTGGGCTCTGGATCTCCCGATGCAATACAGTCCAGTTGCAGCTTTCCCCCATAAATGACATCTGTTTTCTGTGAAGATGAGGAAGTAATCCTGGCTCTGGCTGATGCAATAGATTTTTTCACCATCAAACTAACAGCTCTGGATGAAATCCCAACTGTGTTAGCCGCTATGCATTCATATTTCCCTGCATTTGCTGAACCCAACCCACGAATGTACAGGGTCCCATTGTCGAAAACAAAGAGGTTGAGACCACTAACAAATTCTGAAGAACGAAGCTGCACACCATTTGGCACAGACCAGCTTATTGTAGGGGGAGGAGCACCTGTGGCACTGCAGTTCAGGTAGACAGTGTTGCCTTCTGGGAGAGTAATATTCTCATTCTTCAATTGTTGGATCACTGGAGGTAAAGCAGCAACTGTAAGACGAACAGATATAGCATCCGCACCAGCTGCATTGCTAGCAATGCATTTATAAACCCCACGATCTGTGTATGTAGCAGATTTAATCCGGAGTGTGCCATTGGCCAAAACTGAAACTCGATGTTCATGTGTATTAAAGGAGGAAGCCTCCATATGTACTATTACCCTATTCGGCAGCACCCACGTAGTGCGAGGATGAGGGTTTCCTTGGGAACGGCACTCCAAATCAATAGTATCTCCCAGGTTTTTGGTGATGTCTTGATAGCGTGGCTGAAACACTCTGGGGTGTTCAGCTAAGACAATCAAAGAGACCACTAATTTGTCTTGTCCATACTGGTTCTGGGCACTGCAGAGGTACTGGCCCCAGTCTAAAGGAAGGACATTGCGAATTGTGAGGGTGCCATTAGTGTGGACTTCAAATCGCTGAATCTTAGTGTTCTGAGTAATGCTGGCTCCTACAGAGGGATACAATGGCATTGATTAGGAGACTGCATATAGGATCGAATAATAAACTGAAGGATTATTGGTCCAGTTATTGAGTCATAATAACAGTGATACCAGATGTTGACCAGTTAGTGGCTATAACATATCTCTTTTCTAACAATGATCAGATTTATCTTTCAATTTAATTTAATATCTATGCCTATGATAGTAGTACCTGAGACTAACATTTTTTTTTAAAGCAAAGGGTCATCACACTTCAAATATTGACTTTGTTACATTTATTACTGTTTATTGCTCTTAATAGTATTTTTTTTGTAAAAATATAGAAACATTTAATTTCATTATTTCTGAAGGCATCTTTGCTAAACATTCTTTGTATCTACTTAAGACTTTTGCAGAGTACTGTAAATAAAAAAAAAATCTTTATGCATTAACAATAGCTGACACATCCTTTTTTGGAAATTGTACCTTATTGTGTTCACAGCTTAAGTGCATGCTGTTGAAAACTAAACAGAAACCAAAACATTCACTTCTTTTTACAGAAACAAATAATTCTCTCTTTTCAACATAAACCACTGAGGGCATTCCTTCCACATGATGAGGCCTGTAAAGAGGTCAGCAATAGGGGAATTACATCATATATAGTTTAGCTAAAATGTGGGATTTCAAAAAAGTATTTCTGTCATAAATCGATACCTCTCAACGCAAAAAGATTTGGTTGGCTGTTTTAAATTAACATGCATTAACAAGCACACATAAAACATACCAAAAAAACCCCCTAAATAAACGTACCCCTTTTGCAGAGTCACTATGATTTCTGTAAATTAATTCTTTTAAAATGTTTTTTTTTAATTACCATTGTTTTGCAAATAAAGTTTGTTAGCAACTTTACTAAATTCTGGATTCTACTGTATATAAAGTATCATTTATCAGAACTTGAGGTATTTAATGTAGGTGTGTGTACCATTTTGCATACCTGTTGAGATCTTAGTCCAGGTAAGGAAAGGTCTAGGCTCTCCTGCAGCCACACAGGGCAGATGGGCATCAGATTCAGCCTGTACTGTCACTGTGGTAATATTGCTGTTGGTAATCTTAGGCAATCCTTTTCTAGCTGGGGTAACTGGCTTTTGCTGAGAATGATGAATACTGTAGGTGGATGTAAGATGATGGATAAAGGAAGAACTACCATTTAGCTTCACAGGAAAGGTTTGTCTTGGAAGAGGAACTAGGACTTCTGGGGCAGTTGTGGGAACTTTAAGTGTGGTTTGTGGTTTTGGCTTTTGGGTGCTTAATCCAGTGTCAGTGATATCTGGTTTAGTGTGTTGCGATAGACTTGTTGAATGAAATACACTTGGCCTGTTTCTATTAGGTGATCTGATACTCTGTTCCGGGTTTAAAATTCGTACTCTGTGTCTGTCAGGAATATGATTTGGACTGTCAGGTATACCTGCCCTGCCCCAAATGGAAGGTATATTCTGGAAAGATGTATGTTGGTGGATTATAGAGGGTCTCCATCTTTTTGGTGTTGTTGGAGGCATTGTTGTTGTTGATAATGTTTTCATCAGTGGTGGTATTGGTGTAGTAGCAGTAATTGCTGTTGTTTTCAGGGAGGTGACAGGGTTACTGTACCTCTGACCTTCAAACAGAGGTACAGTATTTTCTTCTGTGATTTCAACCTGCCTACCTGAGGCTGTGCCTTGTTTTCCATTAGGTGAAGCAGTGTGTAGGTTTGTTCTAGTGGCCACATCAGTTTGTTGAGCATTTTGGGATGTTATGGGCCTCTCAGTTTTAACCTGAGGATTCTCAGGAGCCCACTCATAGATGTTTGCTTTTGTTGAACCACTAGGGATTTCTGTGTCATGGCTTGCACTGATTTCATGCTGGGTTTCCACAGCAGATGAGGAGAAAGGTTTAAGTGCGAACTTATATTTATTTTCTGCTTTGTCTAAATGTGCACCTGGTGTTGCTTCCGATTGTGCTTGAGGACTCTCAGGGGATGTGTCAGATTTTATCCCTGAGCTGGGGTGTCTTGTAGTGATTTCACTTTTTGGCTCTTCAAAATGCATTCCCATCAGGGGATGGAGGCTTACAATTATCTCATGGTCAGTAGATGGAGTGTTCAGTATTAGAGGAAATAGAGTAGAAGCCGATTCTTTATGTTTGGTTGTTGAAGTTGATGTTGATGCAGCCACTGACAACACTGTAGTGTTTATGGATATATTATCTGGTTTGGCATATGACAATAGTGTATGCTCCACTTCTGACATGTTCTCATTGACAGAAGTATCAGGAGATCTCATATTCTTGATGTCAAATAAAGGATCTGTCCTCTTTTCTTGACTTGTTTCACTAAGTGACGCTTCTTGGTTGTCACTAATTGGAACAGTGGTATCCATTTTGGCTCCAATGCTCATAGCCTCTGTAGATGTTGATATTTTTGACTCAGATGTGGTAGTCATCTGGATGATCTCAGAAACCATGGCTAAAGTAGTTGGCTTTGTGGGGATATTTACAAAGTATGCAGATTTGGGTGGTTTTGGTTTTGTTCTATTTCTATTAGGCTTTCTTCGTCTGCCATTATTCTTACGTCTTGAATTGGATGAACCCCTAGCATGTGAGGGAGGCTTAAGATTATTTGCGGTAATATGTGTTCCTCCGTCATGTTCTAAAGTGGATTGAGATCTTGGTGCCATAGTGGAAAGCAGTGAACTTTCATGTTTCTCTTGTGATGCAGTTTTTGCAATGTCAGTAAATAAATGAGAAACATAATAATTTTTTGTGTTTTGTTCTTCAAAAACCATAGATGTGGTTGATATGGAACTGCGGTCAGGCTTTCCTTGATGAACCTCAATCCCATGCCTTTTTAAATCGCTATATTCATTTTCACTAGCATTGTCATCGTCATCACCTCTAGCCTTAGGGATTGCTTCAGTTTCTTTGCTACCCAAAGTGTGTCTTTGGTTTTGTTGAAAAAGAGTTCCATATGGAGTTGTGCTCTGAACAGTGCTCACTTCATCCAACTTGGCAATATCTGCATCTATCACTGAATAAGTAGTAGGCTGTGGACCAATTGTGGTATATGCAACATCAATCAAGTCTGAATCTTGGTTGACTTCTGGAGCTGCGATTTGGTAGGTAATGTGTATCTGATCTTCAGCATCCAGTGGTTTTATATCTAGGCTGACTTCAGTTGTTTGCAGCGATGTCTCTGATGCTGTGACTGTGTATGATGCTTCTTGTGGTGTTGCTTCGGTTGTACTACTATCTGGTTTCGATCCCTCCAATCTCTTAAGAGATCCTGATTCTGTTGTGATAGCAGTGTCAAGCTGATGTAATCTATTTGTGCTAGTCAGAGCAGAACTTACAGTTGTAGTTGCTTTTGCATTATCACCCCCATTGCGGACTTTTGCCAGAATGTTAGCCCAATGCTCTGGATCTATCTGGCCATTTGACACATTGATTCTTCTCCTTGTTTCTGTCGGATTACTCCTGTCAGTTCCCGTAGAGATTTTTCGTCTTCTCGGCAGGAGAGGACGTCTCCAAACTTTTCTGGCCGGGTGTCCGCCCCAACCATTAGCATTTGGAATCCTTCTTTGATAAGAGATATCCACTTCTTCAAAAGCTTTTGCTTCAGGCCCTTCATTTTCACTTTCCCCAGATGCCTCCACTTCATTGTTTATTGAAGCTCTTATTTTGGTTGACACTCCTTCTGCAGGCTGAGGTCTACTGGAATATTTCCATACTGGATGTCCTCTGGAGGGCCTCGACAGAGTTACTTTTGTGGCTAATGAGTCCACACCATGTTGAGTTTCTGCCACACATTTATAATAACCACTGTCTGAGAGCTGGCTATTGCGAATTGTTAAAGTTCCATTTGGGGCCACAAACATCCTGGATAAATTTGACCATGTGTTTATAATAGTGTTGTCTGGCAGGATCCAATTTATATTTGGATCAGGAGAACCCAGGGCTACACAGGGAAGAGAAACAGGCCCACCTGCAACTCCTGCTATAGGTTCAGCCAGACCCTCACTTCCAGGAGCTGGAGTCGAAGAATCCTCCACTGTCAGACGAAAGGGGAGAATACTTATATCACCTAGCACTATTGCTATACAGTAATAAACACCTGAGTCAGAGTGATCCGCAGCGGTTATAGCCAACAAACCAGATGGAGACACTGTAATCCTGTTATCACTGCTTTGATATGGGGCCTCAACTTTAGACCCATTGGGCAGCATCCACTTTATTAATGGATTCCCAGAGCTGTGTACTTTGCAGTGCATCTGAACTGGCTTGCCCACAACAACAACTTGAGATATTTTGGTGCTGTTTCTGGACTCTATCAAAACCCACTGTCTCCTCTGTTGCCTCTCTTCTTCTGACTCTATCAGCTGTGTTAGATGGGTGCCGAGAATTAGTCTGGCCCTTTTACTTGTGGACTGAGGTCTGTTTAACTGTAAATTTATTGCTGACTGCAGTATCCATGCAGGATCTGCTACCATATTGGCTTTCACACCAGTGAAGTAAACAGCATCCATTTCTGCATCTTGGCGATACCTGTAGCTAATATGAGGGTCTTTGCTTAACATAATCTCCCTTTTCAGGTGGGCAGGTACATCACTATAATATGCAACAATTCTCCATAGCTTTTCGTAAGTTCCCCTGTCAACTGGGCATTCCAGATCTAATGTCAGGCTGACATTTGTGTGAATCTGAAATGAGTTAACATGGTCCAAGTTCGTTCTGGTTGACTTGCTCGGTTCATTGACACGACAATTCAGATCTACTTGGTTTCCGTGTTCATCTGACAAGCCGAGTGAAACATTCCCGAGAGGCTGACTGAAGTCGTCTAATGTCATGAGTTCACTCTCTGTGTCCAAGGTAGCGGTCCTATGAGGGGCACTAATGACAGGACTAGTGCATTTTGGGGTGTCTAGCTCTCGGAGATCTTTTTTCTTTAGTTGTCTAGGAGAGAAACACACAGGGCACAGTTGTCCTCCAGGGAAAGCTCTATCTTTCTTGCATTTGAGGACCTCTGCTGAGAAAAGAGATCATGGATTAATAAGAGATATGGTAATGTATAGTAATCTGCTATAGGCACTAATAGAATTAACTGACGCTGTTAATTATTTAATGTAACATCAGACGTGATCAGCAACATACAACTTGCAATTCTCTGCCGTTCCCACACTTCTTAAGTGATCTTTAAAAACTCCAAGCATTAACATGATCTTAAATATACAGAACATTACAGTTGCACTATAGCATTCTTCTGCTGTACCTACTATATACACAGCTACCACTTTCATTAATTCCCTCTTAAATAACTGCTGGTCAGAGTTCCTATGGACCTGGAGTCTATCCTGGGAACACTGGGCACATCACAGACCATCATGCACATTCACATTCATACACTTATTTGCACATAGGTTGCAGTTTAACATTGCCAGTCTACCTTTTGGCATGTTTTTGTAAGGTATAAGACAGCCAGAAAACTCAGAGATAATCCACATGACATGATGAGAACATGTAAAGCGTACACACAGACAGTAATCTGAGCTCATGTTCGAACCCTGGTGCTGTGAGGTGGTGACACTACCCATTGCACTACTGTGCTGCTCCCTATTTTGCAAAATAACACATATAGATCATGATGCTGACCTGGTGCGTTTGCGTTCCACTCTTTGAACCATTTCATCCTACAGTCACAGGTCCAGGGGTTCTCATGCAAGAACAAGTTCTCCAGTTGAGGCATAGTAGCTAACATATTTTCTGACAGTGTTGTAAGGCCATTCTCAGACAGGTACAGGTGCTTCAGAGTGGACATGGGGAAGTAGCCAAGTACGGAGAACGTTGCAAAGGTGGCTGGATGGAGCTGCTGCAGACGGTTGCCTTCCAACTGAAGCAGACGGAGAGAGGTGAGGCCTTGGAATGCATCCGGGTGTATGAACTCCAGATGGTTATGGTCCAGGTGCAGTCTGGCTAAATTCCGTAGACCTTGAAATGTGTGTCTGCTAACGATCTTCAGCTTGTTGTAGCTCATCTTCATCATCTGAGAGGGTATAGGGTAAGAAAAATGCAACATGTTTGTATCTATGATTTCTTCCTGATAAAATAAGGATTAAAAAAACAAAACAAAAACAAATGAGCCATTGAAGTGAAGCACATTTGTTATATTCTACTCACCTGAAGGGATATTAGATCATGAAATGCTCCATCTGGAATGTTATGAATATTATTCCCATGCATCATGAGGAGTTCTAGCTTTCGCATTCCAGCAAAAGAGCTGTTTGTTACTTGGTTTATTGTGTTGAACCTGAAACATGTACAATTAGAGTACACAGTAATTCTTCAGACCTAAGTTCTACTCCATAAATATTCTGTCTAAAAATTTGTACAGATGAAATATTTAAGCAGGGATTAAAATCATAACTCGGAATGCTGTATTGTGGCTTGAGCCTGTGTATAAATCCTTTGGGGAGGCAGGTGTGTGCTCATCCAGTTCATTGTGATGAGCAATGAGCAAGAAAACAATAGTGGCTTTGTTTGGAATGGCAGCTGAGAGACGGCACTAAACAGAATCGGCAGCTCAAATTTGCCAGTGCAAAGTCCAACAACACCATCAAATGTAAAAAAAACAAACAATCAAGCATACAAACAAAATGCATCTCTGTGCAATTAGAGAAAGTAGCACCAATGCTAACTACTTTGTCCGTTTTGTGAAGTCCTTCTAGGACAGAAACCTAAATATTTTTTTATTCTTATGGTGCAAATATTCCATTTTTGGTATAGCTGTATGTAAGGAACATGTTGCAAATGTACATCTACTGTGGGAATAACAAAGGTAGCTAGCCTTAAAGTGTTTCTATATGCTAGGTAAATGTCTAACTAGCAATGACTTTACTGTTAATTAGTTAGTTAGTTGGTTTTAGCTACATTATTAGTCTCTTTTTGCATCTTACTAAACCCGAGACATTCCATGGACAAATTTTCTTAACATTGTGATTTTCCCCTTACACTTTACCATTACTGGACATAAAATGGTTTCCATAGTAACAGCCTTCTCATAGTGACTTGCATGAAGACACTCCTCATAATATAAGTCTAATTGATAAAATGTGGTTATTTGACAATAAAGAAAACCATCTAATCACTGAGATTGTAATGTTTTCTGTAAGGAGATAGCATTTATGGAAGGAGTCTCCAGTGTCAGCGCTTTGTAATGGCCAGTAGGTTTTCAAAATGATAAAGGCTTTACACTTTCCAGTTTCTCAGTAAAATGGTAAATGGTGCACTTATATAGCACTTTTATCGAAAGCGCTTTACACTGTGTCTCATTCACCCATTCTCACACACACAGCAACGGTAGCAGAGCTGCCATGCAAGGTGCTAGCTTGCCATCGGGAGCAACTTGGGGTTCAGTGTCTTGCCCAAGGACA
>JAOUWY010000045.1:14107395-14117557 GCA_025728095.1 Prietella phreatophila | reverse complement strand
TCTATATGTTCTGCTCTAAATGCAAATATACTCTTGGGTATGGTAAGGTTAGGTAGCGTAGAACCAGAAAGTGGAGAAGTCCATGAAAATGGCTGTAAAGACTTCGAGAAGACATTTGTATTGAAGTGAAGGACAGATGGCTAAGCAGTGTATGTGATATTGTTGGGATACTGGTAATGTTGACTGGTGTGACAGATCTTATCACAACTATAAAGTTGAGTTTCAGCCTCTTTTGTGTTTAAGCAGAGGATTCGAGGATCATGGATTTGTAGTGGAATGACATGAAAAAAAAAAACTACACTATGATAAGCATGCATCAGATTTTTGTGCATGTCACGGTCCTCTGCTTACATTAAATGAAGTCCAGTGGCTCTGACAGTGCTATACAATGATTTAGTCAGTGACTATTAAGATGATCACTTCTAGCCTATTTCAAAGGATGTGATACCACAATCTACTTATTATTTCATTATTCCAAGCTTATAGCTGAAGAGTCGAGGGTAAGGAGTTCAACAATTTTTGAGCTTACAACCTTCTAGGAATTAATACAAAAATTTAACTATTAGATCTTCTGCTTCCCTATATGTACTGTAAATATTTTTCCAGGCTTGTACTGCAGCGTCTTTCAGTTGTTGTTTGTTTTCGGGGGTTTCCACTTCAGGAGCTGAAATGCTGCTCAATGGGTTTAAGGTCTGGTGATTGACTTGGCCGGTCTAAAACCTTCCACTTTTCCCTCCTGATGAAGTCCTTTGCTGAGTTGGCAGGGTGTTTTTGGATCATTATCTTGCTGCATGATAAATTTCCTCCCGAGTAGATTGGATGCATTTTTCTGTAAATTGGCCGAAAGAATGTTCCTGTTGACTTCTCTATTCATTCGGCTGCAACTATCATGAGTTACATCATCTATAAAGATTTGTGAGAATGTTCCAGAAGCAGCCATGCAAGCCCAAGCCATGAGCAGATCCCTTCATTCTCCACACTTTCGCCTTTCCATCACTTTGGTGGAGATTAATCTCGGTTACAGAAATTTTGTTTCTCATCTCTGTATTTCTTTATGAATTACAATCTGACTTTCCCATTATTACTGCTGATGAGTTGGTTGCATCTTGTCGTATGACCTCTATATTTCTGATCTCAAAGTCTTATTTCAATGGTAGATTGTGCTACTTTCACCCCATGCCCTGTGACAGTTGTTGGTGATGTCATGAACTGTTGTTTTGGGGTTTTCCTCACAGCTTTCACAATGTTTCTGTCATCAACTGCTGTTGTTTTCCTTAGCTGACCTGCTCCATGTCTGGTTGCTAGTACAACAATGGTTTCTTTCTTTTTCAAGACATTCCAAATTGTTCTATGAGCTATACCCAATGCATAGCTAATGGTACAGGACAAATAAAAAACACTTCAGGGTGTGCTGTCATTTGAAATTAATGAATTAATTTAGCGCACTTTCACTTTTTTTCTTACCTGTAGATTTGGGACTCAGGAAGTATGTTTTAATAATAAAGAGGAGGACTTCATGAAGAATTTCATTACGAAAGTGCTAGTCCTACACTTTGTTTTGGAATCCTGCTAATTCTTGTCCAATTACATTCCAACAAGCATCAATTCACAACAACATTGTTTACTGCTTAACTGGGAAATGGTATATATTTCTATTTCAGGGTTATATACGTGTAAAAACTCCTCAACAACTGTGCCTGTTTCACTTCTAAATACTGTGGCATCCATTATGGGTGAGCATTGAAGGAAAAACACCCTTCGCAACAACATGGCTATGTCTCATCCAACCAGTAAAAAGACTTGTGGGATTGTGAATCTGAAAGTTACATGTGCAGGATAAATTCATAGTTTTAGTCTCCAAGGCCTTTGTTGCCTTGTCAACCAATTTATGATTCATGCCAAGCAAGGGCTTTCAAACAGGATGTCCATGAATCCTTTATGGGGACTGTCATAAATACACCATGCTTCCTGCTCTATTCAGCTATATGGGAAACACTGCTGAAGAGATTTCCAAATATCAGAACAATGAGTTCCGTATTCAGCCTCTGATTGAAATACTGTATCTAATACGGGCATTTTGTCCTCTAGAAAGTAGATCTGACTTGATTAAACCTGAGTTTTATTTTTTATTGAAACCATAGCTTTTTACCCATTTTAAAAATCCCACCCAGGTGAACATCTTCCAGATGGAAACACCAAAAACATCAGCCTAGTTGTCAAATTTCTCAAGAACAACATGAGCTTGAGTACTGAGAGGTAGAGAAGGCAAAATGCGGAAAACCACCAACATGGCCAAAACAACTAATGACAAACATAACATAACATTATTTCACAATTTGATATTAAATTACAAGGACGTTATCAAATAAGACATTACAGACCATAAAGGAACAAACTTAGAGCAGCGAAAACAACTGATACACTGATTTGTGTGTGTTGTGGGTGTGGCTTTCAGTGGTTACAAAAGCATTGTAATGTTCTTTTAATTCATTTTTATTGACTGCCACTGTTGGGCCCTTGAGCAAGGCCCTTTACCTTCTCTGCTCCAGGGGGTGCTGTATCATGGCTGAATCTGCACTATGACCCCAGCTTCCTGACATGCTGGGGTATGTGAAAAAAGCAATTTCACTGTGCTCTACTGTATATGTGACCAATAAAGACTCATTACAAACATATCCACATACGCGCATGTGGACACAGCCTTTGAAGTTAGTTATCATTGTTTGCTCAGTCTTTGCTAATCCATGCACGTTCAACACATATGTTCCCAACTGCTTCACCTTTTTAAATGCCCCATTATTCATTATTTCACTCATTACTGAGTTTCAACCATTAATGAGGTCATAAGAGCTGGGCCCTGCCATCATTTACTCCAATAGAGTATCTGATTTCACACAAAAAATACTGTATACAGAGACTGTAATGAGTGAGAGTTAAATGGATGGATTTAATGTCATATGAATTAAGTCATAAGAAATCACAATTAATGCTAAGTTTTCACATTTGTCATCACAGATCTGTTGTTCATCTAATTTCATGTCTAGACACAAAAGGTTACTATCACTGCACCATTTACCTTAATTATAGAATTCATGCCTGGTTTTGAAACGAATTTTGCTAGCTAGCTTCTGTTAGGCAGCGGGATAGTAACAGTGCACCAAGTCAAGCCTGAGTCTTTATAGAACATATTTAACACAATAAAAGTTGACTGAAAAGTGCTTTACAATAAGAAATATAGTATCAAGAGACAATGGCAAGAATACCAAAAGTGCATTTAAATTAATCAGAAGATAAATAATGAAAATAAGTCTTAAGGCTAAATTGAAAAACACTCAACATTGGAGAGGCCCTGATGTTAAAAGGTAGACTGTTCCAGAGATCTGGGGCAGCAACGTAAAAAGCCTTGGACTGAATGAGGAACAAATATAATAAGTTGACGACATGATCATAGTGACCTAGGGACTGTGTACAGGTATAGTCAGGAGCCATTTTGTGCAGTGCCTTGTACACAAATAGAAGAATCTTACAATCAACTCAAAATTTAATCAAGAGCCAGTCCAATGAGGCAAGAATAGCATAAATGTGATCCCTTTTCTTCGTTCTAACAGTCTTGGCTGCTGCAGTCGAGACAGGGTGGACTGAGACAGGCAGACATACCGGGAATTACAGTAATCCAACCGAGATGAAATGAGTGCATGGATCACAATTTTTTTTATTTTTTTTATTTCGCAATAGATCTAAGTTGGAAAAAGCTACTCATTACAACAGCATTCATTTGCTTATCAAATTGGAGCAGGGGACCAAAACAAACACCAAGATTGTTTTTTGTTTTTTTTTAAGTGAATTTTTTAGACATGAGAGCCTAGAAAGAGAGCCTCAGATTTATTTTCATTCAACTGTGGGAAGTTATTTGCCATCCAAATCTTGATTTCAGCTAGACATGGAAATAGATGGTCAAATGAACAAGCATGGTCTGATTTGATCAGAAGATTCGGTTGGAAATCGTCGGCATATCAATGATACATAATGTTAGATTTTTGACATATGGAACTCAGAGGAAGTATATAAAGGGAACACAAAAGAGGCCCCAGAATGGAACCCTGTGGAATGCCACAAGAAATGGGTTCAATGTGTATTTATTTGTATTTTTGGTTGTCTAAAATCTGTATTATCTGAGAAGTACGAGTCAATCAAAGCACTTGTTTGCTTCGGGTGTATGTATTTTATGTTCAACTCTGCAAGTTTAGCTTTGCCGTCTTTGTTTTTAACTGGTTAGTAAATATTAGGTGGCTAGTTGGCTTACAGTATGTATGTGGTGTGTTTATCTGTATGCTATTTTTTCAATATAAGTTATGTCTAATGAATGGGAGTGAGGTGAAGCGCTGATTTAATCTAGGTACGTGCATTCTATTTGATATTAATTCTGTTGTACATGGCTAGCATTAGCTGGCTGCTGGGAAACAGTATGTGCTTGGTGTTTTCTCTGCATCTTGATTTATTTATCTCAGGTCATGTTTATTTTACATCATAATTCTTTACCAATTTGCTATCATGAGTCCATGTTTGCATAGACAATGTCAATTCATAATTAGATTGCTGAAGAACCCAAGCCTTTGTAAGACTGTTTGGATCCACTGTGACAGTGTATCACATCACAGTCAGCTTTCATTAAACACTGCTGAACATTTCCCTCAGACTGGAGACAGCTTTAGTCACCTCACTATTTTCGGTTATGTTTTGCCTCTTTTTAATTATCTATGCCCCTGCTCTGCTCGGGTGCATTAAGAAATGATCAAATTGTCAATCTATTCCATATTTTTGTATAATCGTGATAAAAAAAAAAACAAGAAAGAGAGAAGGACTAAGGACATCTTTAAAAAAATAAAATAAAATGACCTATGTGGATATACACTATAGAGCTGTTCGGTAAAGAGAATTAGCAGACGTTCCAATTTTTTTTTTTGGTGCATAACAATAGGAAGTGGAATGTAATTAATGTGGAATATGTCATCTGCATCTGACTTTGGTGGGAGAAAAGCACAGCGGGTGAAAACAAACAAAAAAAGCCACTAAATATGGAAACCACAAGGCACAGAGATGAAGATGCATGAAAGGATGGTTTTATTTGCTATAGTCAAATCAAAACTGAAGCTTGCCTTTAAATAGACAAAATGACTTTTGTAAGGAGTATATTTGAGGAAACCAGTGGCTATTTATGGAGGCCTCCTGGGTGTATCAGCATGGGGAAACAAGGTGCTGTCGTCAAATTTTTATGGACTACTTCAGGATTGAAAGAGTGATAGGTGAGATAGTGCAGGTGGCAGTGTGCCACATGTGAAGGTCAAGGTATTTGTGTGTGTGTGTGTGTGTGTGTGTGTTTGTGTAGGTGTGTGAGTTTCATCACTGGACTTATTGTCGTATTCCTGCTGAAATACTGTACCTTCAGTCAGAACCGTCTTTAAATCTTTCACTAAAACAGTGTGGCACTTGCTTCATATTCAGAGTTTGAAATAACTTCTGATAGATTTATCATGGCAGGCCTGTGTTGCAAAGCAGGCTAGAAAATAAAAAGAAGAAAAGCTTGGCGAGACAGAAGTTTTGTTTTATCCGGCTGTGGTCACTGTGTCCTCAGAATGAGGAGTAGTATTGGAAAACCCAAGGCTAGGAATTACATAAGGAGTGGGGTGACGAAGTGTGCATCCAACAAGATGATGGTGAGACCTGATGTGAAGCAGTTACTCTGACCACCCCAAAGGTACAAAAAAAAGTAGAAGAAAAAAACCACATTCCAGCTAAAACTGAAAAGTTCACCATTCTGAAAATGTAGTCTATTATGAAACTCTGACACTGGAGATGCCTTCCAAAAATCTACTTACAAAGCAGACTTCACCATATCAACAACTACATATGATCTTTAAATTTGTTTATGTGAAGACTCATAGAAGTCGTACAAAGTGCCTTCTTGAGTATACCATGCGAATGTGATAAAGAAGATAGCTAGTGGCCTTCAGAAAAACAGAAAGCGTCTAGACCAAAGCCTAGGTGTTTTAGATGATGATTTGGTGGATCTTGCCTTATTGTGTGATTAAAATATTGGACAACCTTGTATTACAAATAAAAGTGAGGTCATGGGAGGAAAGACTTCAGTACACCCACCCAGGACTGATGATACTGCAATACAATGTGGAGCAACTCCTTTGTGTTGTACTATTGCTGTGGCTCCTGGCTCACCAGAATACCTGTCTTTGATACCACAAGGTGTTCTTTCAATCGACAGCCTCTACTTAGGTGAGACTTTCAGGATAGTGTGTTTAGTATAGTGCCCTTACATTGCATGTTTTAAAAATCTAATCTTGTTAATGGCTTAGTCACGATTAGGGTCAAGTTGTCCTTTCTAATTCAAAGAGTCACCCTTTTTGTAAGGATTGACTTGGCTGAGATTCATGTCTTTGTGTGTCCTGCAGATTCCCGGGTGCTGGAAACAGAAGCTTTGGAAAACAAATATCCAGCATGCACTCAATGCTACAAGATGGAAGTGGAAGTCTTCAAGAATGATATTTGATGCCCTACCACAATTCCTTTCTTTCTCTGGGTTGCCTAGAGAGGTTTAGTCATATTCGGGGTCAAACTTTTACCTTTGAAGTGATTCAAATATATAATGTACAGTATGAGCTTCGCGGTAGGAGTGTGATTGCATCCTTCCATTACCACCCAGAGACTCAGAAGGCCATTAGAAGTTATCAAAACATAAAAAAAGGTCCAAAACGTATTGTGCTGTATGTCTGTAAAATTGAGGCCTTGCCGTGTCATTGGTTCTGCTTGCTTTTTGTGAAATATTAAACTCAGTTTGGCCCACTCGTGTTCTTCTGTAAATGGTCAATGAAAGCCTCCTACACCCTAAAGTGAAGTGTAATATTTGGCAGACTCTGGGTATATTTAAAGATCACTTGTGGGTGGTTTGTGCATTGGCCAGGAGCAATTTAAAAGAGCCCAGTATTTGAAAAGGACTCGTGTTAAAAATGGCAGCAGCAAAGTGCTAATTATGATGTTTTCAAGACATGACACACTACGCACCAAATACTACACCCAGAAGTTTGGTCGGCATGACTTTAATTATATACCAGTACATCAGATCACAAGTAAATATATATGCTCTGTCATGTTAATCTATTATAAACTTATCACATGGAAAAGACAGAGACAGAAGAGATAGAAGATACAGTGCTCTCAGCAGTCCCAGTAGGCAAATGTTTTTGAATAAGCAACAATCTCTATCCCAGTTTGCTATCGTAATAGTATTAAGGCCAGGTCCTGCTAATTCGATTACCCTTGTGATAGATATCAGTGAAACACTATATAACAAACAGTTCAATTCCTTCATATTTTATCAGATGAAGAAATAAGTGTAGTACTGTAATGCCAAAGTATGGGGTCCAGGAACTAAAGCAAAGTGAATGAAGCTCACCAGCGTTCCTTATACCTAAATCTGATCTGTGTAATATGTGGTGTGCAGAGTGTATGGACAGGTGTGTTCCTACACTCTGTGTGTAAAAACAGTAATGCATTCACTTGGGTGAGTCAAAGAGTTCTAGTTAGAGTCCATGGCAGAGGTCAAAACACAAGCAGGATAATTCATAATCAAACCTCAGAACTCAAGATATAATCAAGATATAAAATATAAGAATTTTAAAAATATCAATCAATCAATCAATCGACCAAATGGGAGCAACAAACAACAAAAACAACCCTCCGAATAAATGCATGGCAATAGTTTGTGATGCTGCAAAAGAAACAGCAGGGTATATATGGACAAATGAATCAAGAACTAACATAGAACAGGTGAACACAATCAGCAAACTAATGACAGAACAGGGCCAGAGGCAGAACCAAAACAGCAATGAAACCACTTGCTATAATAATCAAAAAGGAATTGGGAAGCTAACACAAACATGTGAAAGCAGCATGCGTCACACTTTCCACTGGATTGGAAAAGATTCCAGTCTTTTCCCATTTATTTGCCTATATTATTTTAGCCTATTATTGGGGACATTTTATTTACCATACAGGCAAAGGTTGGTTGAATCTGTTCAAAAGATGTTGACAGATGCCATTACATGTGAGAGGTTTCCAACTTTTTTATCGCTAGGTTCATTTTGCAAATTCATAGTTTGGTATGAAAAACGCAGCTTTTATGGTAAATGAATATTGTAAACTAAGAAGGCTTAATATCGTCACCACTAGATGTTGGACTGTTCATCGGTTTTGGGAACCCTTAAAATTCTTGTTGAACCATACAACAGGACGAAGAGGGTTTAAAAATTCTCTCTTTTATTATGCCAAAATGTAACTGTGATAATATTGTTTCATCTTAAGATTTAAGAAGATATTATAGCTCTTCGAACCTTGTGAAAATAAGGAAACGGTTTAATTTGGACTGGTTTCAGAAATACTGTATTTAACCATGAGGAAAGGGAGAAAAGCTGTGGTGTGGTGTCTCCTAAAACATTTTTCACACTAACACAATGAATCAAAGCCAGGCTAATATTATCCAGTAAGGTCCACTAGAAAGCATTATCTACTGCAGCACGTATTTCATTAGTTTAATGAGAGCTGGGGGATATCTGGCCTATTTTAAAGCCAATTTGCTGCAATTGTGCAGTTGCAGTTTTCGCACCTTTTACTAGGAGAAGGTCTCACTTCACTATTCCCCTTTGCCATCTTCAGACTTTTTTTTTTTTAATATGCCCATGGTATTTATATAGACAAAGAGAAGCAAGCCATAATAAGGGCATTGATTCCTGTGTTATAAAACTATCTTTATATACAGTACACATCACTACTATTGACAAGGTATCGGGAACACATGGAACAATTAATGTTTACTTAAGTATAGAAATTACCGAATGTGTTCAAAATAGTCCTGAGCAGAAAAGCGATAATATCGCTTTGAAAAAACACAATCAACCAGGCAACGGAATAAATAACTTTGCTTTCTATACTACAGTAATAGATAAGTTTTGCTGTTTTGTTTTGTTTTGGTTTTTTTGCTGTAAGAGTTAGTTCTTTATAATATTATCATACATTTTATGAATCATAAAATAATCCTGTCTGAAGACAGTTGGAGTCACTGATATATTAAACAGCAGACACAAAATGCATAGTAAATGTGATGGCAAATTAAAATGAATACTCTGGATAGTTGAATATAATTGAATAAAATTCATGTATAAACAATGACTTGTTCATGTACGATATAAAGGTACCACTGATAACGCAGTGCAAATGAATGGATTTCAGGCTTTGATCAAGTTGTTGGATAGCTACATTCAGTAACATATGGAGTTGCTAGAGAATTATACACAATCACCGGACACTTTAGTAGGGACACCTGTATACCTGCTCATTCATGAAATTATTGAATCAACCAATCGTGTGGCAGCTGCAGAATGCAGAGAAACATACACATACAGGTCAGGAAGTTTAGTTATTGTTCACGTGAAACATGAGAATTGGGGAACAAAAAATGTGATCTCAGTGATTTTGACCATAGCATGATTGTTAATGCCAGACGGGCTGCCTTGAGTATTTTAGAAACTGATCATCTGGGATTTTCATATGTAACAATGCGTAGAGTTTACACAGAATGGTACAAAACAAAACAAAAAATTACATTGTTGATAGGAAAGGTCAGAGAATAATGCTTATAGCATTATCACCACTCTTTACAACCATGGTAAGCTGAACAGCATCTCAGAATGCAACAACTCATCAAATCTTGAGGTGGATGGGCTACATTGTAGCAGACCACACCAATAAAAGTGCCACTCCTGCCAGCCAACAACAGGAATCTGAGGCTCAGCTAAACTTTACAGTTGAAGATCTGTAACCATTGAGTTCCGGTGAACCCATGCCTATTGATGCTTGAGTCTGCCATATTGTTTTTCTATTTTCTTAAAATAATGCATTTCTGGTGCACCATGGGATGTCCAAAATGTGGGATTTAAAAAAAAAAAAAAACATTTTATTTTATTTTTGTCACGTAGTGAGAAGGGATGAAGGCTACGTTGGGAAGAGAGTGAAAAAGTTAGTAGTCGGAGAAAGGAGGCGTGGTAGACCAAGAAGGCGATGGGAGGATTGTGTGAAGGAGGATTTAAGGACAGTA
>JAOUWY010000045.1:14076112-14089527 GCA_025728095.1 Prietella phreatophila | reverse complement strand
TGTGTGTGTGTGTGTGTGTGTGTGTGTGTGTGTGTGTGTGTGTGTGTATGTGCCTCTATATAACTGGGTTGTGCTTTGTGTTCACAGGTCACGTTACCACGCGGTTGACTCTGGTCCGAAAAGTGGCCATGGACGTGTGGTCTTTCTGTTCTTTGAACTCTGTGAATCAATTTGGGGAGGATCTCAGGCCACACAGGGAGCCCCGGAGGTTTCAAACTAAAACAGGGTCTTCAGCATTTCCAAAACGTCTATGTTCTCAAGGGTAGAAAACGCCGGAGTAGTGTAGATGAGTTATGCATTTTAAAACAAAAACACACTAGTGTAAACAGGGCCTGAACCAATGCTTCAGTCACTCTTCTGTAGCACTGACTATTGGAGGTTTTAAAGGATATTGGCCACAGCTTACACACCCTTGTGCAACCATGAAGAACCTAGAGCTAAATCCGCCTTGCTTGTGGTGTTATTACTTAGGTGGTACACCTGATTGCAGGAGTTAGATGAATACGATGAATCAAGCAGTCCAATTTCGTAGAAAATGTGGGGTATTGTAATCATTGGAAGCCATTTTGTTTGTGATTTTGCATGAATAAAGTCATAGAAAAACCAATGGCCATTAATGTTGTGAATTTGTAATACTGATACCCTGTTGAATGGACACATTTTGTGTAAATTATGGGAACTGCACCACTGCAAAAATATGACTTGAAGGTATTCAGGTGTGCTGAAGAATAAGAAATAAAGACCTAGGGGAAAAAAAGAACGCATACACTACAATTCTGACATATTTTAGTAACGCATATGCTTCTTGGTTTTAAAACAGATGTTGGCTACATTAAAAAGATTATCTGTAAATCTGTCAGTGAAAAACCAAGCACATGTCAAAAGTGTCAGTGCACATTTACTGAACAGCAGGCAAGAACAACATGGAATCATTAGCACTGTCACTTTATATCCAACATGACAGGCTGTTTTCTCAAACATAGCACAGGACTCTGGAGAGTAGTGTCGATCCAAATACCCCCCCTCCACAAAGTCATAGTCAAAATCTATGTCCAGGGTGAGGAAGCAAGCAGGGAAAGTTACCTTAAACAAATCAATAACGGGAGCCAGGTAAAACTGGCTAGAGTCAAAACACCTGAAATTAATGACTAGGGACTTGGAAAAAACAAGTTGGAAGTTCATGAACTCAAAAGCAAAATCCCTCTCAAAAAATGCTGTAAAAAAAGCACAGAGTTAATGTGAAACAACTATCAGATGAGATAAGTGATAAGAAAGGGCCTGGAGTGGGGTGCAGGACACTAACTGCGATAAGACGAGACACTAGTACAGCAGCAAGGACACATACTTCAGGACACATAATTCAGACAGTTGTTTCACAGTAAATTTGTGCTTTTCTTGTTGAAGGCTTGAGATAGATGTTGCAGTAAAGATCATGGTTTGAGAGTGACACTGAGGAAAGAGCTAAGACTAAGACAGAGGCCATGACTGGTGAAAAGACAAAAGCTTCAAATCACATTGAGGAAGAATCAATGAATAAAGTTGATATAGTTAAAGAAGCATATTGACATATGAATAACACCAGAGCTATGCCACAGGATGGGATCAGGATCTATAACTGACACTAAAGAACCTTAAAGTCTGAGTAAGTCTCAGGGGCTGAGTCTATTCCAGGGGAGGGCTCAAAGTTGGAGTCAGACTCATGGGTAGTCTCAAAGTTTGTGCTTACCTCTAAAGGAAAAACACAGAGAGGGCCTGCTTATAGGAAAAGAACAGGATATATGACCTAGCCTTAACAACTTAAAGTAACTAAGCCTGGAGATAGATACAGGGGTTGAGTCAAGTCAAGCCAAGTCAGTAGATCTTTATTGTCATCACAGCCATATACAATGTGCAGTACACAGTGAGATAAAATAATGTTTCTCCTGGACGAAAGGTGCAAGATACATGTGAGACATACACAGTGCTGACAGGACATAAATAAAGTGCAGTAGGAATAAGACGCATAAAGAGACGCGGGTATGAGAAACAGTGGGGTGAATACACAGAGGGGAAGTAGAGCATAAACACTCCACTAACAAAACATTTAACATGCAAAAAGACACCGCATTAAACACAAAAAGGTTCATAACTGTGACTTGAAATGAAATTAAGTTTAAAGTGACAATGCAGTTTAAAAGTGCAATACTGTGATTGTGAGTCAATACATTCAAGGGTGGGTGACAGGAATGCTATGTGAGTAGAAAATGTGCTGAACAGTGGGTAGAGGCGTCCCAATGATGTCTGCACTATTAACTCTAATGTAGGATCTTGTGATCTGAGATGTTCTAATTCTCAAACCAGCCAGCGATGCAGCTAGTCAGGATGCTCTCTATGGTGACCTGTAGAGTGTGGTGAGGATGTGACGGGGAATGCTTGCCTTCCTCAGGTTCCAGAGGAAATGCAATTGCTGTTGGTATCTCTTGGACAGGGAGTTGGTGTTGATTGTCCAGGTGAGGTCTTGCCTGGGTGTGAAATGCCAAGGAATTATGTGCTCATCACTCTTTCTACTGTTGAGCCATTTATGCACAGGGAGGAGTAATCAGAGTAGACCTTCCTGGAGTCAAATTATTTTTCATTTTGCCTGTTTTAGGGGATTTAAGCCTGGCTCAGGGGCAGCCTCAGGAACTGAGATCTGAACACTGGGGACTGTTTGGATACCAAACATGACAAGAAAGAAGGCTCAACAAAAAGGAGAACCGAATCTGCATGTGATGCAACAAATGAACAGGATCTATGACTTAGCTTTGGGAGGAAACAAAACCTAAAACTAATTAGACATGGAGACAGATTAAGGAGTATAAATAGAAATGAAAAAGAGTTGGCCACCTTAGCAAAGCATTAAAAAAAAAAAAAAACAGTAGCAAAAACAAGAGTTTTAACAAAAATTGTCACAGTAGTAGTTCAAGGACAGAGAAAGCAACAGTGACTGTGTGAGAGATCAGAATAGGAACCACTAGAGCTGCTGTCAAGGAGAGTACCATTGGTGCAATATCGTTGGGGGAATTTGAGTAGCTGGGGAAACATGCTGTTGTACATGTGTGGCTGTACTGCAGGTCGTGGTCCATTTGTCAAAATCCAGATAAATTAGTTGGAGGACTCTGAGGAATCCATTTGCCTGCTTTATGCTGAGCTTCTAAACCCCGTGGGTCTGACTACACTCTCTCCTGGTGAGACCTGAGAGCATGAGAAAGGAGCTTACCCTCTCTGAAAGCTATGAATAAACTGTAAAAAATCTCCATAGAGAACATTTCATGTTTATATTTTATTTATTCCACAAGAACTTGTATTAAGATAATCATCTGCCTATGAAGTTCAGCCTGAAATCTAAAAGTATAAATAAAAAAATAAAAAAAACCCTCTCAAAAAATGTATTTGGTAAGAGAGGGAAATACGTGACACTTATACAGAAGTCTTGTAGAAGACACACTGCCCATTTCACATGAAATCCCTCATCTGCTTTATTATTAATATTGTGCTGAAGTTTGAGCCCCCCCACCCTTTTTTATTTTTAGAAAAAACAATTCACAAAACATCTGCCAGTCATTCCTATCGCGTTGGAAACTTTTGCATCCTTACACACAACTCCAAAAATTAATTGAAATTAATTGTTATTTTTTCTTCCATTACAAGCAATTATACCTATTAATTATTAATCTTTTCCATGACAGCAACTCATTGCCCCTTGTCATGAAAAATGATCTGTAATTATTTAATCACCAGCAAGATTATAGGTGTCTACAATAGAGGAAGGCCCTGTTAGCAAGACATGTTACGACTTTTATGCATTCTACTTGTCAAGGCAGAGGACAGCAGGCCAGAATGCTCATCGACAGAGAGAATCGATATCTAATTACCGGGTGCACATTAGAAAGTGTGTGTGTGGGGGGGGCAGCGGCCCCTCTCGTCATGCCTCTCCAAGCTCAATAGCACATACTTGGATTATTTCTTAACCCTGCATTTGCATGGCATCACTGAGGGACTGTCTTAAGAATCCACTGGCATCCACTTTGGCTTGCGCTGATTTAGCTTGCTGCAATCTTGCAAAACTGTGTTCGATTTACAGCACATCACCACTCATGATAACATCACTGTGAAAATCGGCAGGAGTGAGTGTGTCTTGCAGATTTAAAAAATAAAAATACAAAAAAAATACAACTCAGCCTGTTTTGATCTGCAGCTGAGCTAGGAAAGTAATTTGAAGTGAGACACATCAATATTCTCCAGCTGCTTTACTTTCATACAGGTACTTCAATTTAGACAGTCACAGCGGGTTTGGTTTAGATCTGTTCTCCTTGTGTCATTGCCACTGCAAGTCATCCACCATGTAGGATCGAACCAGGGAGCAGAGATGATAACAACGAAAGATAAGACATTCCATTAAGACAATCCTTAACCACTCAAATCATAATTCAAAGACACTGGAGGGACTTGTGCCAATATGTCTGGGGTGGATGGACAAACATACCATTAGTAAAAGCCACAAGTGGGTTGAGAAGCAAGCCTTTTTCTTGGACTCACCAAACCAGATGGCTTATTCATTAGATAAAACCCAAGGTCCTTCAACCATAAAGTAATAACTTCAGGGAGAAAATGGGTGAGTCCCCTCTTCCTTTATTGAATCAGCACATTCCACAATCAGAGCAGTCCACAGAAACAATGACTGTGAAAATGAATACATCTGCAAAACAACTGCAGTCACCGATTTTCTGCTATGCTTTCTTCTTGACCTATTGTGCTTATAACCACTAAGTTGAAACAAATCGCTTCATTTATTTAGCATACATTAGTATAGTAATACTAATATGATTGTTGTATTTTACTGGTAATAATGTACTTAACAACAGTTAGTATATGTTTTGTGTGGTATGTGTGTATCTGTTGAATAATTCAATAATTTTCTGATGAATAAAAGTAAGGAAATTCAAATAGTATGTCATTATACGTAAATGTTAGTATTTCGGTCAAAGTGTAATCCACACATTATGAAAAACATGGAGCCACCAATCTGCAGAGACAATAGACTGATTAAACATCATGGGCGGAGCATATGGCTTACACCCTGCCCGAAGACAAGCTCTGGTTGGTTTTAACCCTTAGGGGGTGGGACTAGCCAGAGAGAGTTAAAATCCAACTTTCTTCTCTCTTCCGCTCCCGGCTCGCTCAACTCAACTTATCTCGCCGCATCGGCGTCGGGAAGGCTCTAATCAACATCTGCTCGGAGACCCAGCCTAGAACTCACCAGCTTTTCAAACCTCCCACCGCCAGGCCTCCAAACATCCCTCATACTAGACGTTGTTTTGTTCATCAGTCCAGGTGGTCTTCCGAGATGCCACTCAAGGTCTGACCAGACCATCGCGTAATGAGGAAATTCCTTCAACACAACCATCAACAGGTAAGCAGTACACCATCTAGCTAAGACTGGTGCATATAATATTAAGTATAAAGCACTTCTAAAGAAGTGAAATTACATTGATACATTTGATGGTTTGTTCAGGTCATGGTCTGTGAAATTAAACTTGGAACTCCACTCACTCTGTTAAACCATTTTCACCTTTGCTTGCATGTATGTGTTGTAGAATAGTTCAATAATGTTTCCTCTGCTTTTAAACACACGTCTCATTGTTTACCAGATCTACTGCCATGAATTATTGATATTGCTACAATCTTCAAATAATCCATCCATCCATCTTCTACTGCTTATTTCTTCTTCAGGGTCACAAGGAACCTGGAGCCTATCTCTTCCTATCCCAGGAAGCACCAGGGCACAATCACATACACACTCACACACCCATTCGTACACTATGGACAATTTAGACACACTAATCAGCGTACCATGTATGTCTTTGGACTGGGGGAGGAAACTGGAGTATCCAGAGGAAACCCCTGCAGCACTGGGAAACTCCGCACATACATGGCCTCGGCGGGAATCGAACCCCGGAGCTGTGAGGCGAACGTGCTAACCACTAAGCCACCATGCGTGTTTCAATGTTTCACTGTATTTAGTAATGAATATGTTAGTAAATGAATAACATGAACTTATCACTGGACGAATAGATGATCAGAAATACTACATTAGCCAAACTACCCCTTTTGAGCATGATCTGCTAGTTATTTTTCCTAAATATTTGGGGTATAATACTGGTTGCTTAATCGAAACAACTAAGATCCGTTACATATAATGGTGGAGAATGCAACAATTTAACCCAAACAGCTAATTTTCCACCCATCAACCATCAACAATTCGCCTCCATCAATTTCACGTTTGCAATTTCATACCAGTTAACATGGCCACCCTTTAGAAGAAGTGGCAGCAACAACAGCACTAGCCTTGGCTAACTGTGACAGGATAAATAAACAAAGCTTTAAAAAATGAATTATGGAGGTGGCTGCTGGTGTGGCATTGTAGTCAGGCCTCTGCTTGAGATTACCCCATATGGGATGATAATTACGAATGTGAGCATTGAGTGACCTGGATCCTTCAGGGTTCACTAAACGATCTTTAGCAATATGTATACCCCAGCTGCGCCAGATAGAAGATCACCTTTCAAAGCGGCCAAGAGGGATGCTGCATCACTGTTGTTAATGGCTAGTGCACCCCTGCTCTCTTTTCAAGGATGGCGTCTCCTTGTGCTGGATGAGCATCACTCTTTCCTCTGGGCTGGATGAGAAAAGTCAAACCAATTAAATTAAGTTTGATCATTGTTTGCGCACTGCCCCGACTTACAATCAGGCTCTTTACAGATATCCTTACAATACATGAAGGCTAACATGTGTAAATGTCTGTTTCTATAAGAATGCATCACAATAAGAGGATGTATCTAGTCTGAAATTATTATAAACTTCCATGTTCTCACATTTTCATATATGTCTGCTTTGTTTTTTAAGCACAGAGCTACTTTTTGAGATGACTATTTATAGGCACAGAGGCATTGTTCTGAAGTGGAGAATAAATCTATCCAAAGCTGCCTTGTGACCTACTTTTGGCTAGAACATGGCACGGTTAAGTTTATGCTTGGCATATGTGAAGACACCATGAAATGCAGGGTTAACATTATGTATGTTATTGTAACTTAAATGACGGGCAAGAAGGAGCTGGGATCTAGCTGAACATAAAGCATATGTGCATCTCTCTCTCTCTCTCTCTCTCTCTTTCCCACTGGTGCTTCCAGCCACTCCTTTATTGCTCTCTCCCACTGATTAGACAAGGCAATGCCAGGAACGCCTTCTCACAGCCTGGCCACTCCCTTCTCCTCATCACACTTCTCCATGGCCAGATTGAGGCCTCCGGCCTAATGTACACCCCCTCCCACCCTTTCGGCAGGGCAGCCCTTCGACCAGCATCCTGGAAGCAAAAAGGGAGATTCTCCAGTTCTCTAGTTTCTCAGCCAGCTGGGAAGCGATCGGACAAAGGCACTGGACTTCCTGAATGATGCTTGTGGCTCCTCCCCTTTTTAGGCAGATGGAAGCCACACCTCCCCTGGTGGATGACAACTGCTCTGCCCCTTTTAGGCAATCGGAAGATGCACTTCACACTGCTGGCTTTTCTACCTCTGGATTTGGTTTTAACCAACCAAAAACACTTTATGGTTTAGACCACGCCCACTTTGAGTGGGAATCCAAAACAGATAGAGATAGTGCCATTACACCCTTAACGTATAATCAGTGGTGTAGCTAGGAATAAATTTCAGTGCTGGCACTATTCAGACCTCCACTGACAACAGTTACAATATAATGTATGTTCTCCCTTTGCTTTGGGGGTTTCCTCCATGTACGCTGATTGGCAACTCTAAATTTTCCATAGCGTGTTAAGGCATGTGAGATTGTCGCCCTCTGATGGGTTGGCACCCCATCCAGGGTGTCCCATGCCTTGTGCCCTGAGTTCCCTGGGATAGGCTCCAGGCTCCTTGTTACCCTGTGTAGGAGAAGCGGTACAGAATTTGATAGGTGGATGAATGAATCATAATGATGACCTTGGTGCCAAATGTGTTATCTCATACGTACTGTATATAAACAGCTGTGTTATGCACCTACGGATAAGCATTTGGAAATATTTCAGTGGGGTTCAAACCGAAAATCCTGTGTGTATGCATATTCCAGTATATAACAAACTACTGTATACTATTCAAGCTGGATGGCTCACCATACGCGGTGTATATGTACTGGTGAGCGATTTATGTATGCATACATATTCATGCAAAGTCGGCATGTAGGAATATAAATGTGTGTGTGTGTGTGTGGTGTAGCACCTGCTGACCCAGTTTCCCAGACTGAAGCAGGCCTGTATGGAGTCAGCCCAGCTGTTAGTCTGAACCCTGCACAGGTGCTGAAGTATACAGAGGACAAACACATAGGGACATACTAAAACCAGCCACAATACAGAGCACTACAAGAGCCATCACTTTCACAAATACTACTTTCAGCTCTGGATTGAACTCCCCGCATTTAATTTCTTACTTCATGAAGGTGCTGATGTTGGGGGGGAATTCTCTCGAGTAGGCAGTAATTCTGTATTAGTGTTGCTGCAGCAGGATGTTTTATTCAGCATGAGTTCAGCACTGTGGTTAAAACACTGGCCAGTGTGTGAATTAAATTTTCGCTAAACTTCACCATATACATTATTCATAAGCTTCTTTCCATGGTTTCCTAAAGTTGTGGTGTCAAAATATGTTATGTTATGCTATAGGCAAAAATAATAATAATAATAATTTTGCCTAAACCCATTTTAAGAATTTGGTCACAGCATCATCTGATAGGTTTTCCTAGACTTCCACAGATTTGCACAAAAAGTACACAGACAGAGGGTAATCACTTATGCATAATGCTTTATAACTAGTCATGCCAGACTGGCCAGATCCTCCAATTAGCCTGAAGGAGCTGTGAGCAGCCACAGCTGATCTGCAGGAATCTGGTGCCAGCATGTGTGTTATTATTGACTGACTGCTGATGCTTTCTGCAAATATTAAGGCAGACATGATAGCTCATGTGTTTCAAGCCAACTCTTGTATCAAATTTTGTACAAATTAAGCGGATTAGGCCGTTTGCCATTCATTCCTCACACACAGGGGTCAGGGCTTTCACGCTGGAATATTTCATAGCTCAGGTTCCTGAACCTTTTAAAGATGCACGGATTGGATTTCAGAATCAGACTTTGAAGTTTTGATGTTCACATTTTGGATAATGTATTCCTAGTTCTCCAAGTTCTCATAAAAAACTGACCGAACCTGATGGTGGGACTAAAGAAAAATTCTTATGGACAAAATATTACATTGATCACATATGATATATTCACATTAGTACTACTGTACATTAAGGCCAGATTATATTGCTACATATTTTTCATATGTCATATATTAAAATACATTAAAATAAGTACGCTCCAACGCATAATTTTGTTTTATTCACCATCTTTCATCTGGAACTTCTTAAATGGATGACGCTAATACAAAATAAATATTTAATTAGAAAGGTTAGATGTGTGTGTGCCCCCTGTGACCCTGTTTAGGATAAACAGTATGAAAAGTAGATACATGGATAGATGATTATATTGGCTTATTTGCATATAAAAAGCACAACTGGGGGTGCACTGTGGCTTAGTGGTTAGCACGTTCGCCTCACGGGTCCGGGGTTCGATTCCTGCCGGGGCCATGTCTGTGCGGAGTGTTCATGTTCTCCCCGTCCTGCGGGGGTTTCCTCCGGGTACTTCGGTTTCCTCCCCCAGCCCATAGACATACATGGTAGGTTGATTGGCGTTCTAAAGTGTCCGTAGTGTATGAATGGGTGTGTGAGTGTGTATGTGATTGTGCCCTGCGATGTACTGGCATCCTGTCCAGGGTGTACCCCGACTTGTGCCCGATGATCCTGGGATAGGCTCCAGGTTCCCCGTGACCCTGAAGAATTAATAAGCGGTTGAAGATGAGATGAGATGAGAAAGCACAACTGTTGATATTGATCATTGGTCAAACACCCTCTTGCTTGAGATCCACCTTCCTGCAGCTTTCATTTCCTACCTAAATCTAACACACATGTTGTAGTTGATCAAGAACTTCTTAAGGCAATGATTAGATGGTCAGGTGGACATGATTATGTTTGAAGCTAAAATCTTCAGGAAGGTATATCTCCAGGAACAGGGTTGGTGACCACTGATATAGAAGTTTACAGGCACAACCAAATGTATTTATTCGTCCCAATACAATATTTTCTACAAGGCTTGGGCATCATTTGTGGTGGAACTACTTATTTGTGGCGGAAGAAATGGCTGATATCATAAATAGATATTGAGGTACAATGTTTGACGCTTCTTGGACTTACTTTTTACTTTGTATGCTGTTGTGTAAAAAGAAATGAAATACTTAAGTTCATGACATATTTTGAATTACAGCTGTGAAGATCTATCCCACTTTCCTCTCCTGCCTGCCACCAAATCCCAACCCATGATTCATCATAACACATTCACTGTCATGTTCTGTTGTTTAACGACTATATATTTTGCAGTTTGAAGCAATATTTACATGAGAAGCTACTACTTCTCCATACTAGAAATCATTTTGGCATGTTTATATAATGTTATTCTCATGAGCCTTCATCTACTCTGCCTGCCACAGTGCACAGTGAGTTTCTCAACGTTTCCTCTAAGCCACCACCGTAACCCGAAAAACACAAACTTCCCCCATGCCGCTCTTCCAAGGATAAAGCTGGATACAGTCATTTTCCGAAGGGTCCATCGATCACGACCCAAAAGTGAAGCAGATATGGGCCGGGCTATTCTTCTCCCTTGTCAGCCTGTAAGACAGGGGACACCCGGACATAAATCTTCAGCTTGTTTGCCGGAGGGGGCTTTAACCCGCGACTCTGATCATTTCCAAGCACAATCGTTGTCTTGTTTTCCACGACTCGAATCAATAACCGTTCTCATGGAGTTATTATTTACATATAAAGTGACAGTGGTTGATATCTACAGGGTGGAGATGGTAAAAATGTTATAGATGTAGTAGAACTCTTCTGCATAGGCCCAGGATAAGGATGCACGAACACATGATGGGCAGCCATCATGACTGCAGCATTTCGATGCAGTTTTCACAAATTCTGGCCAAACTGTATTTGCAAAAACGCCTGTTGTGTATCCGGAATAGTAATGTATCCGGATTAATGTAGCACATTACTATTTAGATGTGGCACGAATGTCTATTTTAATTCCCAGGCTTGCAGGTACACACGCATTCTCACAAACACCTCTAACTCCATCACACACACAAACACACACGCCTACGTCTCCTCCCACTCCTTGACTGATGAATATAGTAGATGACACCCAAATGTCCGAAGGCTGCTCTTTGGCCCATTCCTCATCACTGGCCCTTTCCTTTCTGTCATCTCTGTAATGATGGAGCTTCAGCTAAACGCGTCCTCACACATATTCATTTACACACAGATTCGTTTAACCTGCGAGCCAGAAAAGTGCGCACAGGGAGCTGAGATGAAGGTCATGACAAACAGAGACAAGGTCGCCGCTCCTCTGCATCCTCCATTTGCAAATATAATTGCTCATCCACATTCTGTTGTGCTCATCAAAAGAGGGTCTCTGATGATATGCTTGTGTAGGTGTATGCGTGTGTGTATGTGTGCGTGGGCGTGTGTGTTTCATGCCCCCATCACCAGTTAAGTGTTAATAACGCCGTATTACCATGAGCCGTCCTTCCATTTTGTAGCAAATTACGCTATTTTGAACTGTAATTATGTCACTTTGAAGTGTGCATTAGGTTCGGCGCTGAAGGACGAATGTCTTGTGAATCATTAGTGCCATAAACGAAACAGCATAAAGAAATAAAGAATGAAGAATACAGCATTTCAAAACAACTGGCACTTTCAAAATCTCGATCACTGCACTTAGTTTCGTAGCATCTAAACCAGGCCTTCAAAATATGTACATCCCCATAGACAATGAATGAGAAAACAAAACAAAACAAAACAAAACAAAAAAACAATATCAGAATGTTTCCATAAAGGATTTGACAAGGTGTAAAGTTCTGGGGAACATAGGTGACATCCTTCTTAACCTTTCTGTGAGGAGACATTTAGCTTTTATGAAAGGAGTCTCCAGTGTCAGCACTTTGAAACAGGTAAAGCTATTTCATTGTAACAGAACAAGCTGCGTTTTTGTCTAATAAAAAAAGAATAAAAAAAGTCATAACTGTCCCGGTTCTCCCGTAGCAGCGGCACGCGTCGAGCGCTGCTGCGCATGCGCGGACTTCTTCCGGGTCGATGTCATGCCTTCGTCCCGTGAGCTACATAGTATCCTAGTTTCTTGTTATGTTTTGCCATAGTCTTAGTATTAGCGCTAGCAATAGCCAAGTGAGCATAGTTTAGCTCAGTGTTTTGTTCCTGGTTGTTTTGTTTGCTATTCACTGTAAATAAAGGACACCGTTCTTCACTGCGATTGCATCCTGCCTAATTCCTGTGCCTCTCGGCGCATCACAATAACAGGAACTTGTCTCACAGATGCTCCAAACCATTAAATGTACCTGTAAATGGATAAAACATATACATTGTCCGTTAATTAATAATAAAAAAAAAACAACCATTGGTAGTGTTGAAAATTGCTGTGGTCTAAGAGGAATAAACCAATTGAGGACATATAAAGGAAAATAACATTGTGGTGGTAACAGTAACGCTGCATCATTGATTATTTTCCTATAATAGCATGCCCTCTAGTGTTTATAAATATTCTGGGCCCCCCTAGTTGCTCAAACATTTATAGTTAATAATGTTTCCGGTCATAACGTTACAGAATCAACATTCGGAAACATCTGCTGTTTCCTTCCTGCAATATGCTTAGCATGTTTTATTAACATTTTCTTCAAACGTACATTAAAGAAAACATTCAGTAAACATCCTGTTGTTCTAAAATTGTTCATGTGAATTGGCTCAGAAGGCTCAGAATCTTAAACACAATTGAATCCCATATATAATCTCCATCTAAACACACACACACACACACACACACACACACACACACACACACACACACACCATGATCAGTTACTGTAGCGGTAGCTCACATATAGAATCTACTATGCCAGGAGTTGATTTCAGGAACAGTCTGGAAGTACACTAGGGGTCACTGCGAATGACTTACTGCTTGTAAAATGCAGTGTTAAGATGGAGAAAAAGGGCTGCATGGGTCAGCACTTTCCCTAATCCCTCCACAGTCCCCCTAAACCGCCTGCAGCATCAAGTCAATTATCAGCAGGAGACACGACAAATGTGTTTTTCACTAGTTTTCATTACATTCATTCCTTACCCTTTCCACAACCTCTTCTCTCTCTATCTCTCTCTCTCTCTCTCTCTCTCTCTCTCTCTCTCTCTCTCTCTCTCTCTCT
>JAOUWY010000045.1:13996462-14007260 GCA_025728095.1 Prietella phreatophila | reverse complement strand
TTCATGTAAAGCTGCTTTGAGACAATGACTATTGTAAAAAGCGCTATACAAATAAAATTGAATTGAATTGAATTAAGATAAAGATATTATCTATATATCATTATAGTTGTATTATTACTATTATTATGATTATGTTCATAACTTTTGAACAGTGTGTCCAGAATGTAAAAGCCGGAATTCCCTGGTTTGAGACGAGTTCACCATATCCTAGGACATCTGTTTCCACCTAATTAGATTTTCTGCCATCTTGGATTTTGTCAAAAACTTTGTTATTATAGGTATATTACCTTTCCACTGTTATTCTTCCTCTATTCTCAATGCTTAGGTTAGCTTTTCCTATATACAGCCATGCCAGCAAAGCTAGTTGAATTAAGTTCAATGGAATTGAATTAAGTTGAATTGAATTGTGGTGCTCATTGTTTCCTTAACAATAAAACCACTGAGGTCATTTCACGCTTGAGACATCTTGTCACTTGTCCAATCCTTGACAGTCGTTGAAGTCTGGAGGTGTGAATTGGCGTGAAACTGCTGTGATGAGGATGGATTATGATGGCATTATAAGTAGCTGATATGTAATTCCACAGACCCTTGCCACGAACCCTGGTTATACTTAGAAAGCACTTGCTCATCGCAGTTACTGAAAGGATCTACTCACTCTGCATGATATGGCAAAGACATAGATTGATCATTTAACATTGGGAGAACTTGAGGCTGTCAGCTTGCACATCCAACTGAGAAAGCCGAAATGCGTCATTGACTGGCAGGGCTAAAAATGCGCAACAGAAACTTGTCTCCTCTGGTGTCTCGTTTAGCTGAAAGGACATGTTATCAGTGAACTGAAATCTTAATGAAGAGAATTGAAAATAATTTCCCATCTGGCCAAGTGTTCCAAAACTCAAAAACCACATTGACTTAATAGCTTCAATTGCTCTTACTCTCTCTTGCTCATTTGGAAATCCCGGTCAAGGGATCCAGAGCCTTTTCCAGGAATACTGGGTGTGTCGCAGGGATACACCCTAGATGGGATGTCGGTCCATTACAGAGCTTCAATTGCTGTATAATAATGTTGGTTTACTACACTTAGATTCATGGCAATACCAAAATACAAATAGCATAGATTCATAGGTCTGCCATCATATACTTCATTTTAAAAATGAAGCACTAATTTAATACTATTATTATTATCATATTGTCTAGCTGCATTACTTGCGATTGAAGATGAGTGCACTCCATAGAAATATGCTCTTTAAATGGACTTAAAGATAAAATAAAAAGGCTGTGCTGTTCTAATAAAAATAATCCACAAAGGTGTTTTTATGTAAATTATTAAAATGATTACAATTGTCATTAGATTCTAATTGACATTATTTACAGGCAATAACGTTGATAATGTTTTCCACCGAACCCTAACCCAAAATCACAGACCCCCAGGGTATGTTTCATGGTTAACCATGGTTATAAAGAATCTATGGAGCTAACCTTCATTTCACATATCATCTACACACATTTCTAATCAAGCAAATACTGCATTATATAAGGAGTACAACTTGATGGGACATGCCCTTTAGGGAAATAATCAAAACGGAGGTAAAGCGATGCATCCCAAAGTGAAACAGACTTAGTATCACCAACCTGAAGTTGATTAAAAGAAACAAGAATTCAAGAATGACACGTCATAGTTCTTCTAATGATTGCATTTAACATTCAACAAGTTCCTGCTTTCGCAGCTATAAACAATTGTCGATAGAAAAAAGGCAGCTTTGCTATGTTCTGGAGAAACAGCAAAGTGCAAACTCCTCCATCCTGACAACTTTCTTGTGTCGGAAATCTTTAAACTTACAGCTTTACCTTCTCTGACAATGGAGACTACTTCAATAAAATCTGTTTATGTGGAGCAAAACATTCCAACCAATCAGAATCAAGCATTCAACAGTGTTATGATATGAAGTTTATTAAACCATTGCCTCTCTTCCCAGCAGCACAATCCATTGTCCATTCATGTAATGATGCCTAAACACTGTACATCTGTCAGACATTGCTTGAGCAATTAATCTGATTTGTACATCTGATTTCATGTAAGTTGAAGTTATATCATTATCTCTTATTGTCTTTCAGACATGGAGCAGAGAAAAGAAAAAAAAGAATGAAAGAAAGAAACATTTCGACCCGCCTTTATCTTCTGCCTAGCATTGGTTGCTCATGTTCTCATAATTGACTGACATTAGTCAAATGTGCCAGTAATTGGATTGCTGGGGGAAGTAAAACGCTTAGAGAAACGAGCGCATTAAAGAGACACAGCTGCCTAACCAGCTGCTAAGAGCTTACGCCTATTACTGTTTCAGGCGCTCACTAGGACAACTGGGTCACTACTGGCACACGAATACATGCAGCGTTTAACCTAGAGTCCGGACGCTGAGCCCGTACAGCTCTGCTTTGAGATCAGTTTTGCAGAAGCACCAGTGTTGCTTGGGGCTTTGTTTGGTGAAGGGTAGCTGCTCCCAGATCAGCATTAATTGGCGAATTAACCACGCTGTGCTTAATCTAATAAGGTCAGGATTGCCACTGTTGATGCGTGTGCTGATTCTTGTACCGCAGCGCTCTCCTGTGAGCAGTGGTGTTGTGAGCACAGCTAGCCATTAAGAGGGAATTAGATTGTGTAGATCTTGCTGCAAATGAAGACTCCAAATTTGACAAGTGCCAGAGAAACAATGTAGATTCTCCATGTAGCCCTTGACACGTATTCGGAGTTGAGTGACACGTCCATAGCGAGGATTTAATACTGAAATTGTGCACGTTTGTATTCAGACCTCAGATATCATTCCACACTTGAAGTCCCTTTGAAGTACCTTGAAACATGTAGTGTTGTTTTTTGCGTGGATGGAATTTCCACTGAACAGGAAGTCAGGGCAGGACATATCGAGTGGCTCCGCCCCGTTTGAAATATCCAATAGCGTTTAGCTTACCTCACAGTTACTACCATGAATGCGAGCCTGAGCAATAAAGTGATCGAATTCATGCCATTTCCTTCGTAACCAACTTACATTTGGAAACCTGAATAAATCGCTCAGCCAAAGACACATTTACGACCCGTGTTTGTTGATATGATTTATGATATGATTAAACAACGGCAACATAGGCAAGGTGATTTTTATAATGTTGGGAGCAGGACGCTTCAGATTCTACAGGGCAGTTGATTGGACAGAAAATCTGATGAGAAGCTAAAGCAGCAAAATTGTTGAATGTATATATCTTCTAAATGCAATTTTGTGTAGATGTTGTGGAGCACACTTGCATACAGATGACCTTAAGGCTAACATGTTCATATTAAAAGCCACAAAACATCCATTTTGATTTCATGGGGGCTTTAAGCACTATTCAGAAGCTTTTTCCTGTTACGTACAATTTGGCCTCTGGACATAAGCCCATTTTCTTGTTTTTTTGTATGAGAGCCACAATGCACACATATTACACCATTGATTAAATAATTTCATAGTAATCATGCCTTTAGAATCCATGCATGTAGGATATCAGACCAGTCGGCAGATTAATCAGAGATTGTTTTAAATGGATAAAATAATGAGTAAATTAAAAGTGAGCAGATTAATGCTTGGTCATGTTTTCTTTATATGAAGGTGCGATTTCCTTCTTCAGTCTGCATTTTCTACCTATGGATTATTTTGGGGCTCAAGGAAAGTACTTGTGTTTAAAGGTAGTACTCTAGATTCTAGTGAAAACTACCCTTGGACAGTTTTACTCAGGAATGTATGGTACTATTGGAGGTGCGAACTACACACAGGTAATCTCGCAGAATCCGAATGAAAGTCAACGTAGGCAGCCGCATAACACAAACTTTGAAAATGCATAACTTTCCCAGCATACCTAGTGATATACTGTCATATCACAGCAAAAAAAAATTCAGTTACTAAATGGGTGGCTGTGGCTCAGGTGGTAGAGTGGGTTGTCCTCTAACCGTAGGGTTGGTGGTTTGATTCCCGGCCCATGTGACTCCACATACTGAAGTGTCCTTGGGCAAGACACAGAAAACCAAATTGCTCCTGATGGCAAGTTAACGCCTTGCATGGCAGCTCTGTTACCACTGGTGTGTGAATGGGTGAAGCAGACACAGTGTAAAGTACAATATAAGTGCAGCCCATTTACCATTACATTTCACATCCTGCACTGTTCACTGCAATTCCCAGAACACACAAACACATGTTCACCTTCTCTGGAATTCTAATCACACTCACCTGTTGCTAATCTCACACTCACTCACTCCATGCTATATAAGAGACTGAGTTTGCGAAGTATTACGCTCAGTTCTATTCCTAAGCCATATCTTGTGTTTGCTTTTCCGGCTGTGGACTTTGTTTACCCTGTTGACCTCGATTCTCTGCTCTGCCTAGTTTAGCCTGTCAGCCTGATAGACCCTAGCCTTCCCTTGGACTTTGATTTTGTCCTGATCCTTTGTGTGAATAAACTGCTATACCTGCACTTGTTTCTGTCTTGCACCTACATTACATGACATACACCGTTTGGACTTAAATCACAGATTTTGAATACGGCCCACAATATTAAAATGGGTTTGCGTTTTTAGAGATGGTGCCTGAGCTGACACTTCAGTTTTTTGTTTTTTTGTTTTTTTAGTTATTTTTTCTGATGTAGTCTCCAGTCTCCAGACTTTGTTTATTCTTAGAGAGTGAAATTCTTTCCGTGGTGTTCTAGGAGCTATTGTGTTCTGAGATTAGGCCTGTTCTTGCACTGCACTTCAGGAAAACATTATTCCATCTTTATAAATAACAGTCACATAATTTGCTGCAGGGTGATGTCTGTTTGAGGTCCCTTCTCTTGGATGCACAGTGAATTTTGAATTGTTTGATAAACTGCTGCTTCTTTATGTCATTGTTTGGGCATTGTCATTCATCAAACACCCTCTTTCCTGTTTGCTACCTTCAGACTTCAGATTACATCAGACACTCTGGAAATGCCGAAGGGACAGTTTGTGTTTAAAAGAATCATGTTTTTGTTTTTTTTGTTTTTTTTGTTGATGGTTTTTTAAATGTTGTGACAAAGAAAGTGAGAGAGAGTTATGTGAATGCCATACTTCTGACATTGCCTATCCAGAAGGAAATTGAGCGTTGCATCACTTTAATATCAGGAAACATATACGTGGGTGTGAAAACCTCATCTAAGCTGCAGCTCCAGCGTTTCCAGAGGTAATGTAGATAGTAAACACTCCCACTAAAAAAGATGAAAGATTTTTTTCTTTCCCTGAACAAAAGGGAAGGTCTTTTGGAAATATCACATCAAGGTTGATTTGTAGCTAGATCTCGACTGTCTTCTTCCCAGTGAAAGGCATGTTCCAGCTACCGTTCAGGAATGGCTCTTAGCCAACTTTATTTCTAGAATTACCCCAGTGACTCTATGTGCAGTGTCTCTTTACAAACCAAGATGGGTTCCCAGAGCTGCGTCTTTAATCATGGTGAACTAAGCCTTGCCTCGACAGCATGAAATGGTAAAAACAGCAGTGCATCAGAAACTAATGGTGCTGTAGCTCAACCTAAAATCCACTCCTTGAAATGGAATGCGCGTCTAGGCACATTACCCTTGTGAAATGCTCTGAACATTCATACCCCATTGTGTGCAACACTTCAAAATTTAAAGCTAGACAAATGCTCAACAGATCCATACACCATATATCATACTAGGTTTCTGTAGGAGTCCAAGGACTATCATTTCAAGTAATGATGTCAAATAAAACCTAATTGTTAACATGCTTTGGGGGAAAACTGTGTAGTAAACAATTACATTTTTGCCGGTCAAAAATATTTCAAACACCAAATATATGCACATAAGAAATTGAATGACATTAAAAAATGTATAGCTGTAAGCAGCGATTAAGGGGCCAAACACTTTCTGGTATCACGTCTTAGTGACAAAGGAAGACAAGAAACCATTGGGACGAGATGTACTAAATTACGTTGCATTAGGTCAGTTGATTGCTGAGATATGGCCTATTTTGCAAACTCGCGATCAATTATGTTCACGATTGGACGAACCACGTTGAATATCAAAAATCTGAGAAGTAAGTTTTGTTCAGCATGGTCTGACAATGCAGTGGTTCAAATTTCACAAATATTAGACAAAGACCCAATAGTCCAACAGTCAAAGACACTCATTTAACAAAACTGCATCAGGTAAAAATCTTGATGTAAAAGATGAGATATTCTCCACTGAGAACCGCTGTGCTAGTAGCTGGAAGGTTTTGGATTGAGGCTACAAAATGTACAAGGACTTATGTTATGTTGGAGCTTCACTATACAGATACAAAAGACACCACACAAGAAATGTAATTGTGTTTTGTACTGCTTGAAACTTATATAATAATCTAATAATATAATATCAAAGGCACCATCAAAAACCTGCGATACACATTTGTCCCACTTCCCAGCACTGCTATATTCTCGATTATGATTGTTCAGAAGGTGTTGATTAATTTTCTTTAACAGCAGACAGTCTAGTTAGGGTACTCGATCCTGGACTTGGACTCGAGTCCAATTATGAACGGTCTCGGACTTGTCATGCACTACATTTGTACCGGAACGACATGGACTCAGACATTTTGGACTCGGAAATTTTTCCGATTACAGTCGAGTCTATGTCATGTGTAACATAAATTGAAAGATTAAAAAAAAAAAAGACATAAAATTAATATAACAAGTAATTAATGAATGTCTCCCTGCCTGACCAGGGGCTTTCTAACTAAGCCAGCTCAGTTACATCCAGTGCCGTGCCGTTTTCTCTATTGGTGATACAGTAAAAATGGCATAGGAGTGTATGACATATTACACTCGATGTTTACGAGAGCTTCTCCAAATTACCATGAATGGCATTAATCATATTGTGAGGCAGTCAGGTGTTACACCCAACAATAAGATCATATATTTCGAGTTACATTAACTTTGAGGGTGAGTATTCTCATACTATATCCCACTCCTGCAACTAAAATGAAAAGTACTTAAAATTGGGTAAACGAGTATATTTATTGTGGGTAATCTCACCTGGATGCTAGATTTGTACCTAAGAACTGCTGCTAAGAACTGGATAATGTCATATCGTTATTTCAATACAAAATAAAATTCTGTTTGAAAATTTAAAAGTAGTGAACTAAGCACTGCTTCAATGAAAGGAACGTTTTAAATCGATGCATGGATATTCTCATGACATACAGTCATGCAAATAGTCTGACAGCACTTTGCTATAAGTTGATATTGCATAAACATCGTGGATATTCATACATATTTTATAAAGTTCACAGTGGCCATTTGCACAATCGAATATGAGGCTCTAGAAGATAATGGTTTAAAAAAAAATTGCAGCATTGATGTTAATAAGGTTAGAAAAATGGATCTTACGACTGATTAACCATGGTGTAATGTTATGTAAAATCTGACTTTTGCACATCTACTGTGAGTTCGAGGATGGAAAATGCACTGCTCGTCACAGAGTCCTTGGAAAGGTCAATAGAATTGTTCTGAAAATAGTGATTGAGCCTTATTCAAAGGTGCCAACATTGCTAACTGTCACATTTGGTCTCACTGCTTTCGGGTGACTTCTTCCAGTTTTCAGGTGTCTCCTGTATTGTCTTAGCAAAGGATCAAAAAGCACAAATGCTACAGATAAACTCTGCATTATTTAAAGTACAGCCCAGTGTTTCTGCGATTGTATGAGCATCACTTATCAAGGCTTTATGCAACCCATAGCTGTATCCAGATCACATGCATGTGTATTTTTTTTAAAGTCTAGACTGAAAACATTTCTGTGCATTTGTTTAAATTCATTGCATAATGCACATCCTTGTTTCCTATCAACAATTTCCATTAATGGACATTACCGACTTTAGAAATTGGTCACAGCTCAATTGCTTTCAAATACACATCCCAGTTCGTCCTCTCTGGTGGCGTTTACATTTCGCAACTGCCCTCTATTTTTATGGCCAATCTGGTGGTGGACCATTCAACCAGTTCTACCTAGCCCATTAGGATAATAGTCCAGTCAGGCAGGTGTATTATGAGAGGCAATTTGCATGTGAGGCAACACCAGAACTAATGTAAAATTCTACAGAAATAACTGCAGTGTGTGAACATTTCATAAAAGTGAGCCACAATTCCGGTTATATCAATAGTATATATATACAGGATATACTGGGACGCACAATAAAGGGAAGCACAATAAACAGGCTTCTAAGAATTTCATACCCCAGAGTATAATAGTCATCATGGCAATCTGCATGGTTGGGTCCTCAGGCACCAATGCTCAAGTGTAGAAGATAATGTTATGTTGTAAACCCAGGGATATGTTGTTTAAAATGCAAAACACATTGATTATGTAGTTATTTCACTAATTAAGGGATCTATCGTGTCATCAGTGTTTGTACCTGGGGTTGTACTCTAGCTTGTTTCAGGTCTTTCAACAATCATACACTTTCACCTAGGTATACTGGCCAAGAGTGATCAGGCCCTGACCTGTGGGCAGACGTTAAAATGAGTTGGAGTGATCTGGAACGATTTTTCTGGCACTTTTAGTAACTTGAAGAGGGTAAATCAAGTTTTCCGCTTGTAACTGCGGACAATAAGGTCTAATCGTCTTTCACAGGAAAATAGCCAATCATGTTTTATCTTTAGTGTAATCTGTTGCAAGAAGCTTGAACCCTTAACTAACAAATTAATGTGTTGTAATCTTACCCTTATTTAAGTTCTCATTAAGTCCAAATTAATTTATTAGCTTACATATAATTGTAGCTAGCTTATTGGCTTGGTCAGGTTAGCTTAGCTAGCTACACAAAAATGGTTAGCTAAGTGAATTCATTGAAATCTGAGAAATAAGCGCAAGCAGTACTCTATTACGACTTTTAATCTGTTCCCCCTGTTATCCCAGTCAGTACGTCCCAATAGATTTGCTTAGTTTGTGTGTAAAGAGCCAAAATGTCATTCATGTAGGTTAAGTCTATGTTAATGTTAATTCGGGTCAATTCACTGATCATTGGTCTGAGGTCCATTTGAAACTGCAACCTCCTTCCAAATCACTATTGGAGTTCAACCACCTGTCTGGGACCAGTTTTGGGTAAGTTACTCAAAAAAATTCATCTACTACAGATCCACTTGTTACTCTTCCTCCAGATTCTGGGACCTTGATTTCCAAATAAAATGCAAAATTCACTTTCATCTTCCCCATGATTGTGAGTGTGTGTACTGAACCGGACTGAGACATTAAAGGCTCAGGAAACTGTTGCAGGTGTTTTGACTTAATTAGCTGATTAGAGTTCTTCTCAGGTCAACATTATTATTCTAATATTTTGACCGGATTTTTGATTTCCATGAGCTGTAAGCCGTAATCATCGAGATTAAAACAAACAAAAAAGAAGGCTTGAAATATTTCACTTTATGTGTAATGAATATTGAATATATGAAAGTTCCACTTTTTAAATTAAATTACGGGGAAAAAAAATAAATTAACTTTTCCACGATTTTCACATTTTTTGAGACGCACCTGTACATGTATACAGTATAAAAATCCTGAAGACTTTCCCATGGTGGAAATTTTACTGTCCATTTCAAAGCACTGAAACTAGAGACTCCTTCCATCCATGTTAAATAATAAACATCTCCTTACAGAAAACTTCACCATATAATTGATTATAAACGATAACCCATCCAATAATTAAAAAAATAACATATCACTATAAGTGCTTTGATATAAACCTGTGATTTGAATTATAGCCATGGCTACTCTCAGAGAAAATGAATCTAAAACGTCTGACCAATCAGATTTGAGAATTCAAGAGTGGTGTGGTATAAATTTTCATAATGTATCTCACCTGGACGAATGCATCATTGGTGCCTCATGTTCATCTTCCCCTTATTGATGGCTTACGAATGCTGGAGCTCTTCTCCGCCAAAGTCATTTTAGCTAATGATTATTGGACTATAGGGCTCCTGTTTATTACCTTTCACACACAACACCTCTGTCATCCATTGTTTTCTTTACCAGCACTCCAAAGAGATTAGCTAAATATTTGTACAATGGTAATATGCTACAACTTTTCTATCAGTGGGATGGAAAAGGGAGAAGAAGAGTTGGTGGGGATGAAGAAGAAAGGAATCTCTTCAGGCAGTATTCATTACCGAGGCACGGTGACTCCGATGAACGTTCCTCTTCACTTAACTGTTCAGCATATATATTGGCTCAGAAGATTTCATATTCACCTATTAGGGTCCTGCCACAGAGGGAGTGAAGGCAATCAACTGGCATGGATGTGGAGGTATTTACCTGAATCTTAATTCATGTTTGGTGTGGGTGGGAGAATGAAGAGAGAGTGAGTCAGAGAGAGACTCGCAAACAAGTAAACAAACTGTTATCCAAACACTGAGAAGTCTTAAATGTCATTCTATTACGTAAGGAACAAAACAGACAGTGCAGGCTGTTATAAGAAAATAATCAGTGATAAGATTTCCTCATTTGTAAGTCGCTTTGGATAAAAGCGTCTGCTAAATGAATGAATGTAAATGTAAGATGGAGTGATGTGTGACACGAAGCGGCGTTACTGTTAACACCCTGAACTTAATTCTTTCCCAGTATGTCCTGAAGTATTTTATTCCTCTTACATATCATAGCAATTTGCAAAGTACATAAAATAAATAAGGTTTCCTCTGGTTTCCTCCCCAAGTCCAAACACATGCATGGTAGGCTGATTGGCGTGTCTAAATTGTCCGTAGTGTATGAATGGGTGTGTGAGTGTGTA
>JAOUWY010000045.1:13982126-13993600 GCA_025728095.1 Prietella phreatophila | reverse complement strand
TCTATGCCGCAAACATTCATTCGCTATTACAACCTGGATATACATTTCACCACAGGCTCAAGTGTCTTGCAGTGACCTTCTGTGCTGAGGCATAAAAGAAGAACATCATGCAGGCTTTTCTTCTCTAAGAAAACAGAGCACATGCCTTTGAGCTCTTTTCTTCAGTTGACTTCTTTTTTCAACATTTTTTGTAGGTCACTACACTGGACGATGCACTCTGGCATTTGGAGTCAAGCCTTATATCAAAGGACAGTTAACACTGGACAAGTTTTTAAAGCCAATAAGAAATGTATCCACTGAATTTTTTTCTCAGAGAAGAAAGTGTAAAGATTTAGGTTTATATTGCGTGAAAAATACAGAATGCTGTCATGAATTACAGCCAGTTTATTCACCTGCACATGTTTTTTTTTCAGGTTGGGCAATATGTGACCCCTAGTCATTAGTGTATGATTTCAGAGTGTATAGTGCCAATATTTTTCTTTTTTTGTTCCATAAATAAAATAAAATAAAATAAAAACTCATAAAAAGTGTAATAGCCAGCCTCTTCACAGTTTTATATGTCTTATAGTGTCACTCAGTAACCAAAGGTTCAGCCAAAATATAGATTTCTTGGACTCGCTCCATTTTGATAAAATCTTTGTCACTGTGCCTGCATTTCCAGGAGTTGTCACTTCAGAGTTCTGGGGTGTACGTGCTTTGAAGTGAAAAATCTCAGAGCTGCAGATACAACTCTGCAGACTGCATGTTCGATCCAGTCTTTTATTTATTTATATACCCTTAATTTATTTGTTTGAGTTTTAGAAACTGTGTTCTAACCTTTGGGTATGACTATACTAGAGATGCAACCGAATATATGTAATGATGTTATTTGGAATGAACAGCTACGAGGTACAGTATTCAAGCACGCGGTCAGATACGAGGCAAATAAAAATGACATTAACATGAACATAATGCGTTCACAGCAGCCGTTCGTTCATGTTTAGGAAGTGCCTGGTCATTGTTGTAGTGGGTATATTAGGCTACATGTTTGTTTATATTTTTGGAGAAGTAGAACCGACTAAATGGGAGAAAATCTCCTGGGCAGGCACAAACAGAAATAATAACTGCAGTCGAACCCATATCTCTACTTGAGACCAACTAGAACCTGTGTGATGTTGCTGAGGTTGAGGAACTGTCAGGCATTTCTACATCTAGGCTAAAAACAAAAACAACACTAACGTAAGGTTTAAAATCCAAATCCAGATGCAGATATGGATATTCAAGGCATTAAACAGGTAGAGATAGAGGTAGTGACATTGTGTTACACATTTAGAATACAAAGTTGTATTATTTCAGTTCATCCATGAGTTCATTGACCAGTTTATGATCGAGGTTAATAGAAGACATTCAAACACAGGAAGGCAGGCAGTGTTCAAAGAACCTACACAACCAGAAACTATACTGTGCAAACTAGACACAGGAAGACCAGGTAACTAGAAATTCCATGAATCGTGAATCATCTAACAACTCACGAGCTATCATTAGTCTGATATTGTGATATTAGGGCTTGGTTCTTGGGTTTCTAACGTCTGATTCCTTGTATAATTGTCTTCTAGTTTCACAGTGCGGTGCGTTGTTGTTGTTCGCTGTTGTTTCTCTTGAACAAACAATTAAACCAATGCGCATCAGATAAATAAAGATGTCAGCCTAACAGAAAACACATTTCACATTCACGGTTCACATTTTTACAATAGATTTTCCTTAATCCAGTCCACTTGTTTGTTTGTTTTTATCTGATGTATATTTAGACATGCGAATGCTAAATGATGAGAAAGTTGGCAGCTGAATAAAAAAAAATTGGCAACGTGGGAACACGCTTGGGGATGCACAGCAGCAAAGCTGATCAGCATAATACACATAATACAATACAACACAACTCATTTGTATCTTTTAATTAATCTTGCAATTAATAGGTTTTATTGCCAGAACCTCTGGGTGAGCAAACATCATGCGGACAGTTCAAAGCAAGTTTTAATCATTTAAATGATGTGTTAAATGTATAAATAACTTGGTGTGTGTGTGTGTGAACTGAAGAGTTGCTTAATATTTAGGCACATGTGGTTAGCACGTATGCCACGTATGGTTTAATTCCTGCCTCCGCACTGTGTGTGTGGAATTTGCATGTTCTCCCCGTGTTTCAGGGGATTCCTCCCTGGGTACTCCAGTTCCCTCCCTCAGTCTAAAGACATGCATTGTAGGCATCACTACACTGTCTATACTGTGTGAAAGGGTGTGTAATTGTGCCCTGCAATGGGTTTGCATCCCATCTAAGGTGTCCGCTGCCTTGTGCCTAGATTCCCCCGGGATAGACTCCAGGCTCCCCTGCGACCCTCTGTAGGATAAACATTAGGGAAAATGAATGGACAGTTGGATAGATTTAAATACTAGCCCATAGACATCCTGTACATCATCGTTGTCATAAGATTAGCTTTCTTTTAAGCTCTATGTTTATGTTTAAATATAAGGCTCTCTACTCTTCAACGAATGCAACATGCAGTGCCTCCTGATGGATAGGAGAAGAGAGAATATGACCCCATTATTGGACATCATGCTGTGTGAACGTTGGGCCCCTTGCTGTTTCCCAATTGATTTGAGTCTACACATAAACATCACTGTTCGCATTATTTAAAACAGCAAATTAGCCACCAGTGAAGCATATAATTAACCTTTACAAACAGACCCTGATATTGTTTGTTTCGTGACCAGTGAAGTGCAAGATGAAACAGTTCTGGACCACCAAACTAGCTACTGTAGAGATGCTTGCTCTCTGTTCGCCTATGAGGGACAGAGATCACTCGAGGACATAAAGTTAGAAAGCAAATGATTATTCCCTTTGTACTGGAGACTGAATTTGGGCAGGGTCCTGATGGGTGAGATATGGCTTGAAGGCGTATGCACCAAGTATACGCGCGTTACAAATCAATGTGTTACAGATTGGTAGACAATATTCCCTTTTAAAGCATGTACCAGCTTTCTTCTTTTGCGAAACACAGTGTGCATTGTGGGGAGAATACAGTATTCAACCGGACAGTGGATGACAACAAACTGGCTCCATCTATGTAAGAAACAGTCTTTTAAATGACTATGGCCAGGTGATCAAAAATTCAGGGTTTCAAGCCCCAGCACTGCCAAGTTGCTACTGTTAGACCCTTGAGCAAGGCCCTTAATCCTATCTGTTCCTGGGCTGCAGTATCATGGCTGACCCTGCACTCTGACCCCAGCTTCCTAATAAGCTGAGATATGCAAAATGAAGAATTCCACTGTGCTGTAACGTATAATGTTCATATGCCCAGATCTTGATAATAGCTGCCGTGAGTTCTGATCTGCTCCAGGAAAAGAGCAGCTACTGATATCTGGCAAATGTTCCATGGGAACATGAAGGTTCATGTCTTTGGTAATAGTCCTACCCATCTACAGAATCAGGCAAGCTGTCAAAGCATGTAAAAGGGATATGCCCATATTTGCATCAATTCATTGAGAGATATTTCTATGCTGATGATGGGCTGATGTCCATGACAACTGACAAGACTTAGTCCTCACTGCAGATAAACCTAAACACTTTGGGCCTATAATGGGTAATGGCATAAGATACGTTCAACTTCCACATGTCTGTTAGCAACTGGTAAATGGTTCTGCAGGTACGGTGCTTTATTCAAACTAAACATCCTCTTGATACCTTCAGGTTTGTTGCTCCAGGGATAGTTCTAAGCAGGGCTCTGTTGCAGAAGCTGACCACTGGGATGTCCCATTACCAGAGGAGATGCCTAGGGAATGGGAAGCTTGTCAAGGAGTTCAGGCAGCTACACATGTATGTACATTACCATGTCTCTCTCATGTAATCCATTTTATGTCGGATTACTTGTCAGTAATTCACTGATATTTACATTTCTCACTCTTAATTCGGATAGTGAGGGCAGATAAACCTGTAGCTAGGAGCAACATCCTGACTCTGAGCCTTTGAGAGCAGTGTTTGTCTGCAGTTTAGTCTCGGTGGACGAGAAAAATACGAGTTGTGATTATTGCCATTCATTTGGTAAATCATTTTATTTTTACCGAACCAGCAAGTTGGATTCGAATGAAATTACTCATCAGTCATCGCAAACATTAGTCTTTGCTTCTAAGATAAACAGGAGCGTGTACCACGTTTCAGACAGAAATCATACTTATCGGTCATCATCCTGCTGGTCTCTGCAGAAGCTCTGAAGACATAGGATATAGGATGAACAGTACAAAGCTTTGAAAGAACCTTGATGCCTTATATGTGCCTTCTACAGTGTCCCCTGTGCAAGGAAAATCATCCAAAAGACTTCAGAATTTCTTCTGGTAAATATTGCAGTATTCCCCTTCCATTTGACTCAGAGTTCACTGTGAAGTTTAGTAAGAAAAATAAGATAAACAGATATGTGTACTGGGATTCAGACAGAAACGAGACATGCTCGCTCAAGTCAACCTGTCTACGCTTTGAAGATACCAAATGATCTCCAGACTTAGCCTCTGTACTTGTTCACTCATGATCATGTTCAGGAGCAGACGGAAGACTGGATGGAGAGGTAGGATTGATCTTAGCATGATAGGAACCTTCTCTCCAATGTAAAGTGTGTGTTCGCTCACATGGAGGAAATTGGTGATTACAGTCCAGCAAAAACACAAAACACCAAGCCGCCATGGCCGACCAACTCCCTCGAATACAGGTAAGTTAGGCACACTAACGTCGCAAACCATGAAGTATTCATGCATTCATTAACAAGTAAATAAACAAGAAACAGGTGTCGAAACTCAGGGGAGCAGAGTGTTGGGAATATGCTGTAAAGCATGCAGCTGTCACTGGTGAGATGTTTGAATATTTATAATCCTGCATTTATTCATATGCTCCTTTAACTGTAAAAATCCGGTTTCACTGCTAACATAGACGGCCTCAGGCAGTCACAAAAGGTGCCAACATTTAAGGCTTGGCTGTAGCATTTGCGATTTGTCTCGGCTAAACCAGCGGTCAGATTAAAAGGTCATCAACTCTGCCCAATGATAAAGCTGATTCACTGTAGAGGAAAGTATGCAGATATTTGATGCCGATATAGGCTACTTTTGCTTTGCACCTCGGTCTTGGGAGCCAAAATAAAACAAGAAGGCAAAGCTGTGGTCTCTGGTTGGTAAAAGCACAGGGTTGAATGTGCTTCTTATCATTTATGCTGAAACCATCTCCATCGACATACGTTAGGGTATTTGTTCTCTCTCACTGCCTGCTAGGAGTTTTCTTATTTGTCATGTTGGCAGCTCTGCACTCATTTCTGTAAATTGGCCTGCACCAGTAAGTTACTCCAATAATAAGTCTCTCAGATGCTGACAAAGCTTTAAACAGTACTAAACTAAATATATTTAGCATTTCCCACTTATGATGGTTAGCACGCCATAATCACTTACCAAGGCACAAGTATAGGCATTACAACAAGACAAAAAAACAACAAAACAATTCCAGCAACGTGATTACATTAGATTATACATATGAAAACAAACGATGTTCAATTCGTGGATTTTACATTTTAGTCCCAACAGTGAAATTCGACAGGCAGACACCATGTTAGAAAATATTGATTTTTATTAGAAACGTTGCAGAAAAAAATTATATAGGTGTCCAGCCAGAAATATCATCTATCACTTAAGGCAAAAACCGCAAACAATATAAGACAAACTATTATGTAGAATCCTACACTTCACCCTTGAATTATTGACAGTTGAAGGAACTATGATGAATATCTTAAGATTCAATATACAAAGGTACCTTTATAAATTTCAATTGACGTTTGTTTTTTTGTTTTTTTACATTTTATTATTATTTTTTCTTTTCTTGCACTTCCAAGCTCTCTTATAGGATGCAGAACTAAAATATTAGGGTTAATGATTTTTTTTTTTTTTAAATATCATTTATAGTTTACTTTTTTATTTACATTCATTCACTTGCGTTGTAACCCACAAATATCACAAGCCTGGCACAATACATATTGCTAGCATATGACAAGTAGAAATATCTAACATATACGTCTTTACAAACATATCCAACTAATATAGTAAAATCCACTGCCTGGGCTATTTCTTGTCACTGTTTTTTTTAATAATTCTTGACAGTACATTGCAGGGCCACATCTTCAATTCAGGCAGTGATGCATGTAATTAAAACGTTATGTAAATAAAAATACAGAATGAAGCAGATGGTGTGAATGACCTACAGCTGTTGGGGACACACGATGCTGTTTTGCAATGGCACCTGGAATCAAAGCACTATTTCTCTTAGTCAGAGCTAACTAGGAGACCTAACTGGCCGTGAGAAACTTATCGTCAGATCATAATTGAGCAACAGCGCCAATATTTTCAATGTCCGCCCATTATGTTATTCATTAAAAAAACCCAAATCCCATTGGCCAGTGCTGTGATTCCAGGTGACGCATTGTCCCTACCATGTGAAAGACAAAGTCCAAAATCTTAATTCACCATTAATATCCAGTTTGCCTCAACACCATTGTAGAGTATTTTCCTCCATGATTAAAGGCGATTCATGAAGCTGGTTTTGAACAAACTACGTTTGCTGGACAGAAAGCTGAAGGACTACTAAAGCAAACGTATGGTTATGTGTGTGGAAATAAGTATTACTGTTTTTGCATCTGAAATGGGAACCCAAAACTTTTTCGAAAAGTAAAACAATGATTATGATTATGATCGGTATATATACAGTCACGTCAACAAAAAGCACAAGCTTGTTAATAGTTATATTTTGAAACCAAAAACAACAATAAAAGCATTTGTAATTTTCTTTAGTATTGGCTTTTGTAACGCACAGCTATTTACATAATTCTCATCTTTACAAATTTGTCATAAATACATTTCAGGCTGGGGGATTTTAGAATTCTGTCCCTTTGTCCATCATGTCTTGGAAAAGTAGATTTGTTCAAAATACAGTGTTCTTGCACTGTTCGATATAGGAGAAACAGGACCAAGCGTTAACACATCCTTGATACCTTCTATCGTTAGCTTCTAAGTGTCCCCTGTGCAAGAAAACTAGTCCAAAAGAGTCCAGAATTACTTTTGGTAAAATATTCCCACTCCACTTGGCTCTGAGTACAGTGTGAAGTTTAGAACTGTTCGCTATATTCCCCCACAAACAGATCATATCGGACTCGTATACTCTTTAAGAAGGTGTAGAAAATAATCTTATCCACTGAGATTCGATCTCCAGGCGGAGCAACTTTTTCATCCATGACTTCAGTCTTAAGCTCAATGCCAGGAGTAAACCAACCCTGACTTCCTAAGAATAGTACAGAGAGGAGGTGGTAGTCTGAAGGTATTCCAAAAGCGTGCAGCTATACCCTGGTGGTGGAGTGAGCGTGGGGGAGGTTGGTGCTGTTCTGAGTCCCAACAAAGGCGTTGAAATTGTGCAAGGGCTGCATGGCACCGAGCGAGCTGGGAATCATGGTGATGGTGCTAGGTGTCATGAGCGGAACATCGTCAGGAGATCGGCGGAGCGTAAGTGCGTAGTCAGGTGGGCATGCAAGCCTCAGCGCCTCACATTCGTGCCGGTGCTCGTTTTCAAGCTGTTGCTCCAGTTGTTGTTGCTGCTGCTTCATCTGCAATGATGCAAGTTCGTCACTCTGCATCCGTGAGACATCGTTAGCGTTGGAGTTGGCATTGCGTTGCGGGCTGGTACCCCGACGACCAGACTCGTGACGTCGCTTGTCTTTCTTGTAGTAGAGTGCGGCGAAGGCCAGGATGTTCAGGAAGAGCAGTGACGCGCCCACTGCAATGGTCACACTTAGTTCTGTCGAGTAGTCACGCTTGGTCTCGATCATCACAGCAGAGTCCTCAACAAGATCATTGCCTTTGCGCTGGTCTGTGGTTTGCTTGGTATTTGAAGGAGGTATTCCTGGATGGCGTGTTGTGGACGGCCAGGTTTTACCTATTCGTTTCGTATAAGGGAAGGGTGTCGTGTCCTGCGGCGGGATCTTAGTGGTGGTCGAGACGTACTGAAACAGTTCGTTGATGTTGTGAAGGTGAGGCACAAGTTCAAGCCAGAAGGCCACCTTGGTGGCACGGTAGTGGTCTCGAACTCTTGGCTTCAGGCCGATGTGAAGGTACAGCTGATCTTTGGGGTTGTACTTGGACCAGGCCACTTCTTCAAAACGGTTGGGTTTTGTGTGTATGAACTTGGTGTCCTGTGGTACTGGTTGATTTGGATCTCTATTCAAAAGAAAAAGGAAAAAGCACATCAGTCTTCAGAAGTAACTTCAGGAGTTTAGTAATACGATGTTGGTAGGTCACGTATCATCCATTGTTAGTAAGAACCGATTAATCAAATTCAATGTTAATAGATCAAGAGCAATTTACATGCCATTGAACTTGCATGTACTTCAACCTTTCTTGACTTCATAATTATATCCAGAGGACATTTTCTAATAACCCTCAAGGGTTTCGCAACCACTATGGCACGGCTTTCACAGCCCTAATTAAAAGGACATCGGGTTTGGGGCGGGCGGTGGTGATGGTCGGGGGGGTTATTTTTTGAGACAACCACTTTAGCAATTGTACAATTTATTCAGAGGCCAGGAAAATAAGCCAGAGAGGTGTAAAAGGTTTCTAAATAAAGATATACTGTCCTAAACCACTTTCCCTTTTCTCTCAGTGCATTAGCATTATAAAGGGTTGGTTTTTTTTTTTTCGTTTTTTTTACATAATGGCTTCTCTTCTACATAGATTATGCACTCAGGAGTTTTATTTGACCATTAAGGCGGGCACGTCAGTCATCAAACTTTTTACACAGTCATTACAGTCTCCTACGTAATCCTGCCAAAATATTCAAATAAGTCTACAAATGCCTAATGAACCAAGAAGGGGAAAAAAACCCATCAACTTCAACCTCCACTCCTCTGCCTTACCTCAAAACTACATATGACAAGTTTTGAAGTATTTGAAACTTTTAAGTTCTGCTCAGCTATATAAAGCAATATATAGAAAAACCAAAAAAATATAATTGAAATAAAATGTAAAAAAAACAACAACGGGTAATTTATATATAAAAAAGTGCTTTAGAACAATTAACACAATTAAAAACATATTAGAATACAAAGAGCAAATAGAGTGAGATGAAAAACCGATTAAACCGGATAAACAAAGCTTTCAAATATCTTCTGAATATTTCTTTTCATTACTTATCATTCAGATTACAATGCCAAATACAAGAATTTGACATTTTTTAGAGATTTTTAATCACAGTGGGAAATTAATACTGGATTCGGTTATGCCACATTAATGAAGGGTTTTTTATTTCCCCTCTCATAGTGCTTAACATAATATCCGTTCCTATTAGGAGCATGCAACGTTCTATTTCCAGTACAGAAAGAGAAACACACATAGACGGAAATGCAATCAAGTTAGAGAGGAAAAAAAAAAAAATCTAAAGATCAATTTCTTTGACTAAATTTTCTACATTAGAGAATACAATTCTATGATTAACCTCAACAGTGAGAATATCACGCCCCCCTCAGGGTACTGTTGTGATTTAAATATATTTAAATAAATAAAATAAAATGTTGGGAGATTTGCAGACTTGTTCTCCTGCTTTTTGTTTTTTGCTTAGCGAACAATTCTGTGCTCCACTTTTAGGTTTGTATGGCTGCCAAGGCATTTTGTAAATGAGCAGAATTGATTTCTTTCGAAACTGTTAAAGTGATATTCAGTGATTTTGGCACAAGTTGGCTGAAGCTAAAGGGTTTAAAAATGAAAAGAAAAAAAAACAACAGTAAAGCGCTTCCCGTAAAACATACCCTCATTCTTCGATTTCTTTTCTTTTTTTTTCAGGGAAATACTGCAGAATACCGCATAAAAACACATAAACAAATATTTTCTTTCTTTCTTGTCTGAGTAGAGGGATATTGGTGGACGGGGTAGTCTGAAGCGACGCCACAAAATATGGTGGACGAAATATGTTTTTTTGAAGTCTGCTGATTTATTCGGCATATTCATGATCGGTATAGAGGTATCGCTCACAAATTTCCATCTGTTTTGCATTCCCAAAAAATATACTGGGGCTAAGTCACTAGGACACGACGGGGAATTCTATCTGTGTACAAAGGCAGTAAATCTCTAGAATGCAGACTCTCCATGTACCACTGCCCTGCTACACAAGTAAGTGATTCACCTGACAAACTCGTTTGCAATATAACGTCATTAGCAGCATGATGAACTAGCTTTACAATAGTAATTTACCTCAATGTTCTTAGGTGTGTGTGTGTGTGTGTGTGTGTGTGTGTGTGTGTGTGTGTTTGTGTGTGTGTGGTCCATGGTCCATGAAATTGCTAGTGGCTCTGCAGTGATACTGTAGGTTGCGATTTCATTATCTTGGAGGAGAGAGAAGAAATGGAGAAGAGACCAAGAAAGAGAGAACCAGACCTTTAAATAGACACCGAAGATGGAGAGGAAATACATGGAGCTGCATTCAGAATAGGTGCATGAACACACACACACACACACACACATACACACACGAAAAAGATGGCAGAAGGATACCCTGAAATAATAAACCGGCTGATGAAAAATGATGAAACTGTGGTAAAAAAGTAAACAAATGAATTAATGCATAATTAACCACAAGAACGAAATGAATGGATGTATAAACAAATTCTAGGATGAAGTGCGCAATAAAGAAATGCCTAAACATGTCTTTTAATGACTGAAGCCTTTTAAAGAACGCATTGTCATAGAGGGGGGAAAATGATTCTTAGAACTTAGATAATCTTAGGTTCTTAAAACATTTGAAAGATTCTGAAACTGAGATATTCGATGTTTTTACAAACAGAAACTTAACGTACAAAACATTTCCGATGAAAAATCAAAAATGTTAGGTTTGGGCTATCAAATTCCATTAATGGTTATATTCGAATTGCAATCTAGGACATTTACTATTCAAATGCATTTAAATAGTATATACAGAGTGCTGCAGGACTGAGTCCTAAGAACCGGAAATTAATTAGAATGTTCGCACTTCCCGTTCCATCGTCCTGAAGTCGATGGGTTTTTGGTTAAATGCCTGAAATGAGGTCTGTGGTTAACACAAGCTCAAGATATTTTTACACATTTTATTCTATGACATAAAATATATCGGTAATACCATCCATCCATTCATCTTCTATATGTCCCCAACAACCTCTGTAGTCGCATTTGTTAGCAAACACCTTTTTCAAGACTCGTAAAATCTTTAAAAAAAACAAAAACAAAACAAAAAACGAGTGGCGTATTACTGATAGGGCGTAGTGGTTAGCAGGTTCACCTCACACCTCCAGGGTCTGGGGTTCGATACCCGCTGTGACCCTGTGTGTATGGAGTTTGCATGTTCTCCCCGTGCTGCGGGGGTTTCCTCCCCCAGTCCAAAGACATGCATGGTAGGCTGATTGGCG
>JAOUWY010000045.1:13912852-13924107 GCA_025728095.1 Prietella phreatophila | reverse complement strand
TCTGGTTTCCTCCCCCAGTCCAAAGACATGCATGATAGGTTGATTGGTGTGTCTAAATTGTCCATAGTGTATGACTGAGTGTGTGAGTTGGTTTGTGATTGTGCCCTGCGATGGACTGGCATCCTGTCCAGGGTGTACCCTGCTTTGTGCCCAATGATCCTGGGATAGGCTCCAGGTTCCCCGCGACCCTGAAGAAGGAATAAGCGGTTGACGATGGATGGATGGATGGTTTGGAAAAATTTGCAACTTCATGTTGAACAGGTGACGTGTGGAATATTCCATATACTTCATAGGAGTACATGTGTATGACATTTACTGGTATGATGTTTCTGAGGTATTTTAACGTTTACGTGTGGATTCACCCAATAGCATTTTTGTTCCATTTCTCATTCTGTAGTTTGATACCAATGGACTAATGAAACAAGAGAGCTTTACCTCAAATAGCAACATCTCATTAGTGTTTTAATTCCACCATTAGTTGAGACAGAGCTCCATTGAACCAATCAGCAATAGCGCCAAAAGGTCATAGTTATAGTTTGTTCAGATGAGTCGACCGCTTGCGACTCTCTCCTGCCTGATTATAGCGGCTGATTAGAAAACTTGAAGAAGCAGCTGATTATAAATGAATGGGTTGGCGAGATACTAGGCACAGGTATAATTCCACAAATAGCCAGCAAGCTTCATAGATCATTATCAACTGCTCTCCAAGTGAGTGCCTACAGCTGCGCATTATGGGAAACTAAAAATTCCAACAACAGAAGAAAATCCATGGGAAGCAGGTGTCAGGGATAGAACTAGATGATGAAATATGTTTGTCAGATGATGAACAGGCTATGTGCCTGTGGAGCCTTCTACTGATTATTGAGGCTTATGTATGTACCCACTATAAGGCCTCCTCAGGCCTGTGCTAAATGTCAGATCGAATGAGAGCAAATGTCATCAGGAGAGGGTTATGACCGTGGCTAGCTTATAGCGACGTGTAGCCTGTGGGTCTGAGTATGTGTGTTGTTATTGCTCCTACCCTCAGCATGCACTTTTTGTGTTTGTAACATTACTATGAACTAACCAGTAGCAGTTAGCCTACTAGTCATTCTGGGTCTTGCTAACATGTACATGTAGTCTAGCAGGGGATACATTAATGGGAGTACATTAATCCTAGCAAAGAAGGTTTATTAAAAAGAGCACATATATAACTATAATCTTATAAAAACGTACATCATTTCCAATGTGTGAAATCAATTCAATCTAACAGAACCAAAATAATTTGACCACTACTAGCTATTAGCTGCTTATATGATTGCTGTTGCTTTTCTTGCTGTTGCTTTTCTTGTCACATTATCACCTAGATATGTAGCCAGCCAGATACAATAGTCCCTGCTGAGTTTGCTACATAAATAAAGCATGTCTGTAACTTGGGTAATTATGATGGCTGTTGTTTTGCTAACAGGTTGTAGGTAAATGCACTCTAAGAGCAACAGTACTGACCTAGCATGTCCATCTCACTAGCTAGCCAGCCATGTAGTTTAAACATGTTAGCGCAATTATTAGCAATTTACTCCCCACTGAGCTTGCTCGATAAATCAAACATGCCTTCATACACTAGCACTTATGTATATAGTAATAATGTAATCTTTCATACACAATTTATACAGTTATGATGGGAACTGTTTTGCTAACAGTCTGTTGCTCAATGCACAATAATATTAACCTAGTTTATCAATCTAGACCGATAAATGTGTAGATTAAACTAGATTTTGCTAGTTTAAAGGTGCTACCATATCATGTATCTTTGCCAAAAGAATCAGAAGGTAGTTTGATATAGATTTAATGCCAAAAGTGTTTAATTAAATTTAAAAGTGTTTAAGTGACATTTTAATTGCTGGCATTGTTCCTCAGAGATCATTAGGTGTTAAAAAATCTCCCTCCACGTTAAAGGGAGAAAATTGCATTTAAAGGTTTTATTCCGATTGTGATGCAGGAGCATCTCAGGCATTTTGACAGCTGGTATGTGATTACTAACAGAATTTATTGTTTGGGTTTTTTTTTTCTACTGCACGTAGTTCTTCAACAACTTGATCAATCCGTGACATTCACCGTGTGAGGAAATCCCACTTAGACTTTTTTTACCACTCTGTTTATTAAAATGTCTCCTTTACTTCAAAAATATAATCTAGGAGAGAATGTTATAGGTAGAATATTTTTCTTAATTGGCAGAATTCAGCAAATCTTATGAGTTTTCCCAGCCTGTCGCACATTACATCTAATATATTTCAAACATCTAATATAATATTGAAGATTGCCCACATATTTCCCACCCTTACACTTTAGGGCTTTATCTATGACCCTGCAAAATCAGAATTCATTCACAATATTCAGTTCTAGATGATTTTTTTCTAGGCCCTGAGTGATTAATACACACATACACACACTTTATTCCTTTATTCTGTGCAGAGATTGCCTCGGGGCAAGTGGAGTGCTTTGGAGCAATCCACAAAACATGAGCCAGAGAGAAGATGGCACAGAAAGAAAAAAGAAGGAAGGGTGACAAATAGCAGGAGGAACTTATGAGTTAGGAAAGAAGAAAATAGAGGTAAAGGATGCAAGTAAGGAAGTGAGATAGAGAGAGAAAGAGGGAGTAGAAAACAACCTATGTTAACAGGTGATTAATCTTGGTCAGGTTCTGAGCAGGAGCCAGGCGGGCACGCTCATGCGAGGGCATCTATTTTGCAGCTCTGCGCTAGTGTACAACTTTCAGCGTCGCAACACACTCTCTTATTCAGCCGAGGTAATGGCTATGTCTCCTTTAGTGAAGATGTTCTTCAGGGATCGGTAAAGGAGAGTGTTTTATTATGTTGATGGAAGATTCCTTTCACCCAAATCCTTAACCTTTGTTATGAGAAGAGCAAAAGTGGAGCATCGATGATTACACCAAGTCTCTCCTGTTTTAGTAGTTGAGTGTTAATTCAGTCAGCACTTTATTAACTACTAGGAATTTAAACATGCCACAGGGCTTTGAACCTTTGAAACTCATTAAGAGTATGGAGTGCATCCATAAAGTTGTCAAAGTACTCTTTCAGATAGGCTTTTCAGATCCCAGAATTGGATGCGCTTTCGGCTGACTATTCGTGCACTGGCCTACAATTTCCATCCCTTGTGAGGATGCAGTGAATACGGTGTATGGCCAAATGTATGTGGACACCTGACCATCATACCTAGATTTTAGCCTTCTCCAAAACTGTTGCCACAAAGTTGGAAGTCTCTAGAATTCCTTTGTATGCTATAACATTAAGAGGCCCAAACATGTTCCAGCATGACAATGTCGCTGTGCACAAAGAAAAGGTTTGCCAAGGTTGGTGTGGAAGAACTCGAGTGTCCTGCACAGAGCCCTGAACTCAACCCCACCTTTGGTATGAAATCGAACGCCGACTACACCCTGGCCTCCTCACCCAGCATCAGTGCTCCACCTCACTAAAGCTCTTGCGGCTGAGTGAACACAAATCCCCACAGCCACACTCCAAAAAAACCTTCCCAGAAGAGTGGAGGTTATTATAACAGCAAAATCGGGACTAAATCTGGAATTGGATGTTGAACAGGTATGTATGGGTTTGATGGTCGGGTGTCCACATACTTTTGGTCATATAGTGTGTCTCCACTGCAAGATGGTGGATGGTGAAGACAACAAGCAACATTTTTTTTTAAAACCATGTTCTTTCACATAACGCAAACAGACATCCTCTAGGGTGGAAGATTCGAAGGTATGGTTGAAGAAGCTCGCTATGTCCCACTGTCATCAGTTCCCATACTCCCTCTAATGGCATTATGTGAGAGAGAAGGCAAGAAAGAGGAGTCATAATGAAGGAGTGAGCAGGGGGGTGACTCTGCAGTGCTTGAGCCATGGACATTCATCATTGCGGGGACAGCCTGAGGGGGATAATATATTCCCCCATGGGCTGTATGGCGCCACACACATTACTCATCTTTATATGGCTAGAACAGGACAGAGCGAGGGAGAGAGACAGAGTAGGGTCATCTGAATTTTCCATCCATTTTAGCATTTCACAAAGTGTTAGTAGAGGACGGATGGAAATGGCTGTTAGTGGCCATGCAGAGGTTGCTGATGTTCCAGTTGTGCAACAACTAGCGTTCCAGTCCACCTGTTCAGCAGTAACTGCCATACTAAGGAAATGCAACAGTTGTAACACTAATAAGACATTTGCTAAGATGTAATTCCCTTCATAGGTCTTTAGTGGTTACAGCAATTTCAGCCATCATAAATAAATGATTGCCAGTTGGATTTCACTATCTCATCATCAAACAATTCAAGCATAGCCTATGGACAGAAGCTGGCACTACTATTGATATCATCTCACCGGGCCTCTATCTTGGAGTTTTAGAGTTTGATGTCACTTTGTAATAAAGCCATTAAGCGAACACTTCAGGCCTCCCATTTAATCTGCATGTACACCAATTAAGATGCCACTTCCAGGCAGGTTCCTTTCGTTCGTTAATTCTCAAATGAGCCCTCTCGTAGCCATTAATTTTCAAACGAGGTCTTCTTTGCGGCATAACTTTCTCAAAGGCGATACAGGGATAAAATGAAGAGAAAAAAAAGAAACAAAGCGAATGAGAAAATGAAGGCTTTTAGCTACTCTTTCATAACTAAACCTAGAAGAAACTCGAGTGCATTAATTAATTAACTCCAGTATCGGAGTTCTATATGGCAAAGCTAGAGCCTTGAGGGAACCAGAGTAATTCAGTGCCACTGCAGATGCACATGTAGTCAGAGAAAATGAATTATGCCCTCAGACTACTGGGGTTTAAATGCATTTTGAAAACCAGGGTTCACCCAGCGTTTGGTTCTGTCAGGGATGTGGCTCTGGTTAATAAATGAATCTACTCTACAGTGCGGTCAGTTGCCTGACTGGCTGATGTTCATTAGCAAGATTGGCAGGTTAAAATGTTTCTCTTGCTGTGATTATCCTTTAAAAGTGTTGGCATAATTTCCAGCCTAGTACACTAACTGGTTTTGTCCTCCTTGCATATGATCTGATATGTAATTCTTGATATACAACATGCAATATATCTGTACATATAACGTACTATTCAAACCAGGAGGTTTTTGATATGTTGTAGGCATAAAAAAAAATATTTACAATGTACCAAATCGAAAGCAGCATTTTAAATAGCACTTTGGCTTAATAAAAAGCAATCTTAGTTCAATATTATGTGAGCAATAAGGGAACTCGATATTACGTGAACTTCACACTGTGGGAATTGACCAGTATCTGAAGTCTGTGTGAAATCACTGCCATTTCACGTGGCACGTGACTATAAAACGGTACCTGTGAACCACGTCATCAGCCTTATTATCTTCAGCGAAAGACATCATTTGTGTGAACGCTTACCAAAAAAAGACTAATTTCCTCTCTATTTCAAAAGATTCTTTAGTTTTCTATCCCTTTAAAACAAAAAAGAAAACTATGAGTCAGAGAGAGTTCAGGAAGTATGCTACTCCTTCATTACCCGTTGTTTTCCTGTTACAGCATGCCTTGTCATGTTTTATTCCTTACTTTCTTCTTCTATTTTTCATAAACATAGAATAGCAAATGCTTCAGCATGTTTACTGCCGTACAGTAAAACACTCACAAAGTACAAGTAGCCTTCATTTGCCTCTACCATAGACAAAATATATTAGCTCTGCTGCAAAACAACTCACAAACTGTGTACAAAAATAACCTTGGGAAGAAGTTCAAGAGTAGCTATTATTTTTTTTGTGTGTGTAAACACAACAAAGGCCTCATATGGCCTGGTTAACTCATATGTGTATTATACAAGTCAGACAAAATCCACATACCATCATGACCTCCATTAGCAACCAGCCTATTGGCAAAGGTAAATATGTACACGGCAGTTATAATTAGCAAACAGTCTCCATTGTAGAGGGTTTGGAGAGAAAAACTAGACTGTGCCCACTGAATGTTTACATTTGGTGGAGGCTTTTTATCCCAGGGAACCAGCTTTATTCAAAAATACAAAGTTCGCCCTCCTGTGCTAGTTCTGAGACTTGAACTCACAAGCTTTCTACAGAACATTACATTTTGGCTACTACTACCATATCTAATACTGTTGTCTGAAAGCTGACTGTCCAAGAGTTCAGCCATGCAAAAATAGCGAGCTGTTAATATTACAACCAGAAAACACATTTATAGGACACGGATTGTGGCAGGAGTTACGAATGAACAGATTCCAATCGTCAAAATCACACAGGTTAGTGTTCATGCTTTGACGAGCAATGAAAGAAAGGGAGAAACAATACAACAGAATTTCTCTGAGGCGGTAAAGAGAAGAGGCATGCAGACCTTTGAGTGGAACGACTTGTTACTTTGCAGCACCAGGGGACTGTCTTTTAGACTGCTAAAGCTTTATATAAGCATATAAATTTATATTGTTCATTTTGTTCTCACAGGCGAACCTGGCCTCATATTTTATATAAATATATATAAAATATATATAGAGATAGATAGATGTTTCATACTGTACACAGTCCTCCGACTCTGTGCTAAGTATGTCCAAAAAAGGAAAGAGGATCAAAAAGAAACAAAAAACAAAAAAAAAACAAGGAAAAGCTGAAAGATGCATATACGCACCTCCGTAGTGGGAAATCAGGGAAAGCCAAATCAAAAAGTACAAAGTTTCGTTCTCATGCATGCGTATCAGGCTTCATGGAGTCAACGTTTATTTTTATTTATTTTTTTTATTTTTGAATAGGGGAAAAAGACAGAAAAAAAATACCTTTGTCTTCGCCACCCTCATTATTGGTGAAATCAGCACGTTGATTGTAAGTGTTGGCTCCTACTGTCGACAACAGGGGAAAAATAACACAGGGGATAAATGGGGAACAGACTTTTAAGAACAGCGGGTTTTTTCGTTGTGTTTTTATCAAAAAAGAAATAAAAATGCCCAAAATACAATACAAAAATTGTTTAACGTTTGGGTTGCAACTGCTAACAAAGCAAATGAATGGTCCCGCATCGATATCCTAAGCTCCAGTGGATAATCTCACCTGGATACTGTATTAAGATTTGTTCCTGCTGGTGTAATCATAAAGCTCATCCCCAGACTCTTATTCACACCCTTTCAACACATCTAGTACTGCTTGCTTTTATAGTATACAGTTGTAGAAGAGTAATGATCCATAATCTGATTCTCCGATGTCACCCAGAAGAGCACGAGTTCCCTTTTCCTCTCAAGGTTTCTACCTCTTGACATCTCAGGGAATCTCTCTGGCTTGCCCATTAACAATAAAAATCTACATCTGGATTTCTCGAAAGCTGCTTTGCAAAAATGTCTATTGTTAAATATGCTACAGAGATAAAAATTAGATTGCACTGAGCTATGTATTAATACAAACTAGTCTCTGAGAATATACACATTGACTTCAAATTTGGTTTAGTACAGAAGCTCTAAAATCATGGTGTTAAACAAAAGAATCTTTTTGCATAAGTGAAGACATTTTTTAGTTTATTTCAGTCTTGAAAACAAGCTACAGATGGACAGTAATGTAATGCTATAAATATTCGTTCAAATGTTCAACCAGTGAATCATCTTTTGATCATCAAGTCATTCCAAATGTGGGCACCAACACATGACAGCCAATTACTTGATTAGCATCTTTTCTAGGCCCTTACTGAGATAAAGGTTAACTGATACCAAAAACAAAAACAGCAATACTATAAGACTTTAATAGCAAAAAGGGCAGATCCTAGATCTCAGTAAGGGTTCATGCTAAATTCAAATATCCCAACAGTGCCCAACCAGCCCCCTACCGTCCTAAAATACCAAATTACAGCTTTCATTTTAGCCATGTGAACAATTCTTAGTTTTGTTTTTTTTTAACCAATGTGTATTTTTGCCCTCATGGTAAAAATATTTAAACTATTAAAGTTTAAACTATTTTGCAACATTAACTAAGCTATCTAAATTCAGCACTGCGCTAACACCAGCCAGCTAAGCGGCTAGGTTTGCCCATGTTAATTCTTCAGAAACTATTTGACTTTAGTAGCTACCCAAGTCTATTAACGAGCCAATTTTAGTCTAAATAGCTTTTAGTCAATCTACATCAAACAAAAAATAGGCTAATTACTCCATTACATAATGTAGTAAGCTGGTTATTGCATCGTATACGAGTAAAACTATCAGCCTTATTTGCTAGCAACAAGTGTTACCCTAGATTAGTGACTCTCTTCAATAACTTGGGGAGGGAAATAATAAAAGCTAAAACGAGTACACATAGCCATATTTAAACTAATGCTGTCGCATATGGTTTTAAAAACGGTACACACGACGAAGTACTCCGCTCTCAGCAACAACTACTGGAATTTGCGGTTTCAATGGTTTCAAAAGATTTGGGGCTTGACTTTAACAATTATCTATGTCACAGCATTGCTGAATTCTTGATTCTAATTGGTGTTTCTATTATACCATGTCAGTGGGGCCAGCTGCAAAGGCACTAATTCTAATACGTTATCATTTCTATAGCAGGATTTCGCGATTCTGCGATCACAGAAATGAACACAAATTCAAACAAACTCTGCAATATTCAGAGGAGCCTGCAAGTTTTTCAAAATTACCACAGATTTTTGCCAAGTGTGTTGCCATCACAACGCACATTCAGCCAAATCCCTCTTCGATTCCTGTGTGTCGAACATGAGTACAGCTAAAAGGTCTCGTCTAAGGACAAGCATCTCTGTGCAAAACAAATTTGTGCAAATGAGCTTTCGCCAATTCAAGCGGTTTTCCTCAAAATAAAAGCACAAAAAACTTTACACAAAAAGACATTACACATTTTTTTTAAGGTGTACAATTGTTGATATGGTGACGTCTTCAACACAACCGTGCAGGAAAATAAAAATGATTTGAAACTATTAAAGTGAAATTATATTTACTTTCATAGTGAAGTGACACAATATTTGCCTTCCTTGTTTTTTTTTTGACGACGCAAGCACGTGTCTAATTACAGAATTTTATTTTATTACTGATTATTATTTCAATGCCTTTAAATACTAGAACAAAAACAGAGGAATTGGACAGCTCTAGCATGCGATCTGCGACGCTCAGAAATAATCATTCTGCAATTAATTTCGTAATCATAGTCTTGCACTGACCCAGTCAACATCTGCATGAACAACTCTATAATAATGCTTTTCGATCAGTCCCTGCTGTTAGGATGCGGTAGGAGGATTACAGCATATGAGTCACTGAGAACAACATTACTGATGACTCTTTCACTGTTCTCTAAACTCTGATGGATTTCGTCCGGGGGTGCATTTGGTCTAAAACATGTCCAGCGCTATTGGCACCTCTAAGACAAGTGAAATTAGCGTAGCATGCCAGAATGTGACTACAGACCGTGACATCATCAGATGGGAAGAGAGATGACTCAGTAACGACGTCTGCACCATTATCGGTTATGTCGATGTGCGTCAGAGAGGCGCAGCTTACTTTGCGCTACGGATGTATTGATCTATGACGAATTGATTGGAGGTCACTATTTATTTATGCTGATAATTAAAACAGCATGACGGCGTGCTAGAGGGAAGCATCGGTCAGGAATTTATAATGATGCCTCAGTGGCGTCTGAGAGAGAGGATTACTGGAAATGGAAAAAATTTATTAGCAGTACTCACACTAAATGAATAGCAACCATTAAAACACACAGGAGTTAGTAGAAGTGCTATGTAAACACACAAACTGTGTGAGCCTGGGTGTGTGTGTGTTTGTATGCTTGCGTGCATGCATGGTTGCCCTCGTTTCCTGGCCTGGCTCGCGGACATTTCATTGCCACAGCTCACACGCCACTAGTTTGCTGTCAGAGACAGGATTCAATGGCCTGTTTCTCTTTTCCCTCGGCCATCTTATCACCGCAACACATTCCCCTGCTTCAGGCGATACAGCTGTGTTTCCAGTCCATCTAAGAGCACTTGGATATATTTAACACCTAACTGGATTGACTCATCAAACTCAATAAGGCTCTAAACAATCTAGAAAATTCATTCTATCTGCTTTCATTACAAAATTAACCCATAACCATGTCTCTGCTGACCAAGAATTCAAATAGAAATGATATGGCCAAAAGTATGCGGACACCTGACCATCACACCCATATGTGATTCAGCCATAAATTGTTGGCACAAAGTTGGAAGCGCACAATTCTCTAGAATGTATTTATATTAAGATTAAGATTTCAACTCAAAACAAATCAGAGATTCAGAGAAAATATCATTTTCTATTACTTGTGTTCTGACTCATTTTTTAGTCCTCTTATACCACTGATTAAAATGGTAAATGGTCTGCACTTATATAGAGCGTTTTTAACCTTAGCAGTTCCAAAGCACTTTACGCCGTGTCTCATTCACACACACACACCAATGGTAGCAGAGCTGCCATGCAAGGTGCTAACTTGCCATCAGGAGCAACTGGCGCCCAAGGACGCTTCAGGATGTGGAGTCACGTGAGCCGGTAATCCAACCGCCAACCCTACGATTAGTGTACAACCCGCTCTACCACCTGAGCCACAGACGCTCACAATGATTACATTTTGTTTGTTAAATTTATTTAAAAGTCATACTTTTTATCCATCTATAGTACACATTTTTCTGTTGTTGAACATCAGTGATACAAGTACAGCGAAGTTCTCTGCACTGACGTTCTTTTATGTAAAACTGACAATGGAGGGTCCTTCCATAAATGTTCAGTTAATATCTTATTTAAGACAGCTTCACCATATCGATTCTACATTTTTCTTTGATAAATAACAACACGTTTTTAAAATCTATTTATTATTATATTAGGTTAGGTGACGTATCTGGCATGTAAGTCCCATTGTAAGCTGTTACCTTAGAAATGATAATGGACTAGAGCAAGCGCATTAATATAAACCATGCAGCTGGAACTACTGTCAGAGCTGCTGTTACGGAAAATGAATCAGAAGTGAGAATTCAATAGTGCTGAGGTATAACAAAAAACAAAACAACAACTCGTAGTTGTGCACTTGAACACATAAAATAGGAATATTGTGATATTGAAAAAAGAAACCTATGCATTTATGTTATTAAGTATCATGCGTTTTTTATTATTATTATTATTATTATTATTATTATTATTATTATCATTATTATTATCCATCCATCTTCTACCGCTTATTCCTTCTTCAGGGTCACGGGGAACCTGGAGCCTATCCCAGGGAGCATGGGGCA